>JACRUU010000011.1:10134730-10187230 GCA_030449085.1 Kryptopterus vitreolus | reverse complement strand
GTGTATGTGTGTATATATATATATATATCGTGTGTATCTGTGTATGTGTCTATATGTATATATATATATATCTATCTATATATATATCTATATATATCTATATATATATATATATATATATAATATATGTGTGTGTATCTATATATATATATATATATCTATATATATATATATATATCTATCTCTCTATACCTAGTATCTCTCTATATATCTATATATATCTCTCTCTATATATATATATATATATATATATATATATATATCCTTACCTGTGAGTAAAATAGTGCTTACGCCGGTTTCCAGTAGGTTGTGCTGTAGCACCACCAGTATCTGATTTGTTGCAACAGTTTCCATGCAACAGAAAATATAATCCGGTTTAATGTAGGGAATTATGCTTTGGGCTTTCTGAACTAAGACAAATGATGAATGTTGTCAGTTTTGTCTAATTAGTAGGTAGTCTGCATTAAGCCATTCACAGCCAATTTCATTCAGCCCCAGGATGTAAGCATGTTAAATAGGCCCTTTGATTTTAGGAAAAGTAATCTATAGGAATTTGACTATTCTTATTAGATGGTATTGTTCACTGATCCTGACAATTAATAAGAGCATTTTCAGCACCCTTTAATTCAAATAGTTGTAAATCCATAAAAAGCTGTTTCTTTATTCATGGATTATTGTTATAATGAGGGGTTTTTAGTGTTTAAACAGTTTCGATCCACAACAGCATCTGATGGAGCCTTGTTATTCAAGTCAAGCATTTGTATATTCATTTGGATCAATACAAAATGAGCAAATGGTGGGTATTCACCTGAGATTCACCTAGTTTTTCATGAATGTATGCACAGTTCAATTTTAAAACCAATTAAAATATTTAAAAGCCATATACCGGTACATATATCTAATAAAGATAATTCAACAAGCATGAATATCCATTACAGTATATATGCTAAATACTGAAACGGTGTAGTTGATATGGTAGTCGTTTGTATAGTTTAATTGAATTCAGTCGAAATTGTTTCTGTTCCGAAGCAGTATGCGTCATGTTTGCTGAATTATGTCTCATTTGTTTCACTGCTCTTCACAACCATATATAGCCTAAGGATGTGACTGTGAAAGCAATCAAATCTTGAATTACAAACATCTTAGCGTGTTAATACTGCTGATCCAATTATCTCCTGCCTGGTGTTTCAGCACTGTATTGGCGGGGACGGGCAGTGGTTCAATTAAAAAGAAGACGCTTAAAATGCTTTGATTCTCTGAATATGATTGGACACTCAATCTGCGTTCATTTGCATCTCTCCAGAGATGCGTTTTGGATGCAAATAAGAAACTTAAAGAGGCATGGAGGGTCAAATGAGCTCAGGGCAATTAAACAATTCAAACAGGAGATGAGGCATACGGTTTCATTGTACTGTCTACACACTGCATTAGCAGTTAATGTCCATAGTTAAAGTCATACTGTCAGTGTATTAACCTTAGAACTAACTAATCCAATAACATTACTGAAATTGAACAGCTAATATTGGTAAAGTGCATCCAGGATTTTTCAACACACACACATATACACACTTTCCCTTTCTCTCTCTTTCTCTCTCTTTCTCTCTCTCTTTTTATCTATCACTCTTTTAAATATTAAAGACATTTTTCTGTGCAGATAGACCTTTTCATAATGATGTCTGGTAATATTTATGACATTCATTTTCATTTTACAGTGTTTAATTGGAGCATGAATATTTTAATGCATTACCTCCACACATAAGGCTCCAGTGACGTCTAGAAAATGTAATTTTAATCTCCAAGGTAGCCTTTTGGTCAAAATCCTTTGCATTTTAAAACAATTTTGATTCATTTTACCCACTAATTTAATTAAACAATATTTCACTTCAAGACCATTGCAGTGATTAACAAGATTAGTAAAATATGCTATTTCTTTTTGCCATAAAGCTATTCTTATAAAATAAAATAGGCAGATATCAGGTGTTTGTCTTCTGGTGAAAATTAACAAGTGTTTATATTCAGTTTTAGAATGTTAGTTTTTCTTCCTTAGGGATTCTGGATTTTACTAATTAAAACAATAGCTATGAGGTGGGGGGTTCTTTTGGTATGTCTTCGGTATAGGATAGCTGGGTGTGATCAAATTTCATTGTTTTCCCAAAGGTGTCTGTGGAAATGAAGCCGTAGTTATAGTAACAACATTTGTTATAGTGGAACAAGACAAGTTGTTTGACAATTTAACTAGTTCAAATTGTGCTTGGAATATCTGTTTCCAGGCTATGCTTACTTACTGTTGTTTTCATTACTGACAAAGACAATATAGATTTAAATCGTCTAAAGTAATGGTGGCAAATTGCCAGTGTGTGTGGTTCATACAGCTTTTGTGCGTAATACTCAGTGTTGTTGAATCTTGATACATTTCTGTTGTCTTCATCCATTTTACAGATCTCCTTTGCAGACTTGGATCACCGTCTACCACTGGATTTGCTATACCTCATATTGTTTTAATTCCTCAATAGTTGAGTCACATAGACCAATCAGGGTAGACTAAGGCCACAGTGCCTTTTTTGGGAATGTCATGTGAGAAAGCCGGTGCCGTTTTTGCCTCAAAATAAAGTCAGAGCTGTCTGGAAGTTGTGGAATGTGGAGCAGGCTCAGGGCCAGAGCTGTGTTTGGAGAGAACTTGGTCGATTAGCAAAGTTCTCAGGGCCACACTAGCAGACAGGAGGGCAGGTACTGCTGAGTTCTTTCTGTCTCCCCTCCCAGAAGCTCTCTTCACTCCCGCACATCTGCTTCCTTCTTCATCACACGCCTGCCAGCCTCTACCCCTACACAGAAACAAGTCATTTCTGATATGCAATAAAAAACATTGCAGTTTATGTGTTAGAATGTCTGTGTAGGAGTAACATCTCATAGTTTATCTAAACAGAGTTTGCGGATGTGTCACAGATGGGCGTTGCGCTTTATTGAACAGTTTCATATTAACCCACTTTGGACTATAGGGAGTGTTCTGTTATAGGTTTGCACTTTCCTATCCTTTGGCTAAAAATCTCAATTGATATCTTAGCAGTAACAATAAGAATAGACTCTTGTTTTGCATCCCCCACAGTGATGTTTATTATTTGTGCAGTAAAGCTACTCCCATTGCCTCCAGTTCTTGCTAGTTCATAGCTTTACAACTGCTATGAGCTCTCCATTTATTGCCTTACAAGCCTTTCTGCAAATAAAAAGTCACCCATGCAGAACCAGATACACTTTCTTATAATCCAGTGCCCATATGGGCAATTCTGTTTAAGGCTGTTCCCTTTTCTGCTGCTGATAAATTGGAAGAAGTGGGGTTAAGTGTATTCCAAAACCCGCTAAAGATGGCCTAAGGCATAACGGAGCTTTGACGTTGAACTCTTTGAAAAGTAAAGAACTTCAGATTGAGAAAAGTATTGTAGGTGAATGCCATGGAAAATCAGGCAACAGTGATTTGTTTGCATGACTAGCTCAGGTTTGCACCGAACTGCATTGAGAAATCTCTAGATAGTGAAGGCTGCCTATTTCTGGTTATTTGACATGTAGCAGAAGCAGCTTTTTGGCAAAAAGTAAGAATTAGATTGTGTGGTGCCTTTGATGTAATTCTCTGTCCCATCAATTCCCCATATGTGAATGCGTGTGAGGAAGGCATAAACAAAGTAAATATGTTCAGATTCATGTTACAGCTGCACAAACTAAAAGATCAAACACTGGACTTAATAGCAAGCTGGCATTAGGGTAGTAGTTCAACAGCTGGGGGTGTATGTTTGCCAGACTGGATGGGTGTGTGAGTGTGTGTGTGTGTGAACATAGAATTGTGCATTTTATAATGCATTCGCTTATTTAACTGTGCTGGTGTTTTTTTGTTTTTTTGATTTTGTTTTGTTCTTTCAAGTAGGCTATTAAGGTTAAAAAAAATCAGTTTAAGGGCTAATATTACTTAACAACGTTATGAGATATGTTAGGTAAAGTATGTCTGTATAAGCCCGTCAGAGAGATCAAGACAGGAAGAGAGACAGAGATAGAGAGAGTACACGTGTGGGTATATGTGGGCATATATGAGCACTTGCCTGTCCCACATTGAGCTGTATCACAGCATGGGAGTTGCGTGACAATGGGAGGGGCCCTAGTGCATGGCAAGGAATGATGTTTTCTCTTAATAAAATCCCTTGTTTTCATTGAATAGTGAAAGGACAGGAAGCCGGCTCAATTCCAGCCTCATTACCCTGACCTCTTGGATAGGGCTCAGCTTGTCATAATGATGGCTCTGTTGGCTGAAGATCGTTGCATACAGCACCTAGTTTCCCCTCTATTCCTTTCAAGAATCTCTGCAGTATTTTTATTATGATCAAATGATTAAAATCTACAAGGACACTGACTGAGATATAATGATATGATAGTCTTTATTTACTCCAGTAATTAGTAAATTGCATTTGCTCTAATATTTTTTGAAATGTATCTATGTCCCCAACCTCTTCTTGTTAGATATGATTGTTATTTATGTGTTACACTTATCCACATAATCCACTAATGTTAGTGACGTATTAAAATGTAATATGTATCTGTCGTACAGCATACACCCGTTTAGATTATTTAGGCTTAGATTAGATCAGATTTAGATTATACATTCTTTCATTACTAGTCTGATGCCATATATTCACTATAATGCCAAAAGATGTGAACATCTTCATACAGAGTACGACATGCAGTGAAATGCTTTCTACGACTGTCCGACATGTAAATAGTATGTTCTGTTTATTAAAAGTATGTAAAGAGAAAAAATAAAGTAAAATACCATATGCTATTGTTGAAACTTCCAATCGAGATCTAGTCAAAACTGCTATTATAGTAAATACAACTTTCCACCATGTTTTAAGTCAAGTCAAGTCAAGTCAAGTCAAGAGGTTTTATTATCATTACAACTATATATAGCTGACGCAGTACACAGTGAAATGAGACAACGTTTCTCCTGAACCCTGGTGCTCCATAAACCAACATATAACACGACATAGAGCTACAAACAACATATAACACAATATAGAGCTACGAACAACATATAACACAACATAGAGCTAGAAGAACACAAGGAGAAGGACTAGACTAAGTTTGTCCTAGCCACATAATGTGCATTTTAGAGCACGGCTTAGAGAATTTCCCCATTCTATCACTAGAGTACTGTTGAGATTTTGTGGATTGAGTGAGGAGGTCTAGGGTGTATTCTTCATTCGAATTTATCCCAAAGGTGTTAAGTGAGGATGAAGTCCGTGCTCTGTTGTGAATAATTGAATTCGTCCACAACAGTCTTAGCAAAAGACAACTCTACAGACATCACATTGGGCTCAGGACCAGTGTCACTGTGGACCATGTTTTGGCACAATGGTCGGTTGTTCACAAATATTTGGCCGTAATGGTGTGTTGCTTTCTGGAACCAGGTCCTAGCTAGTAGTCTCTGAGCTGCTAAGAAGGCCATCAAAATGTAATGTTTTCCTGTATATTAAGGAAATCAGTCATTAAGTTAGTCATACTATATCCTATATGTTTACATGAATGTTGTCACCACTCAGCCTATGGTATAAACACTCCATAGTACCGTATAAAGGTGATCAAGCTTTATACTGATTTCAGTGATTCTTCTTTTGAAGTGGCCAATTGGAAATAAACCATTCAAAACAAACCAATAAAATTCATACAAGAATCCTTTTTTTTTCTGTATATTCTGTATGTTTCTTACTGTATATAAACTATACTGTGAGTTGACCAATTAATTATTTGGGCTTTTTATGGAGTTATCTGTATTGCAGTGTTAAGGAAAATAATGAAAGGTCCAGAATAGCAAAGCTAACATATATATATATTATTTAATGTTTCTTTTGTGCACAGTAATAACTGAAAGACATGAGATGGAAACTCAATTAGTGTATCTCCTTTGTCAGGGCACGAGGGCTCCTCTTCAAATAAAAGATGTTCTCAGACACTGTAAAAGCAAAATAAGAACAAGTATGTTTCTCTACCTGCCGAGGGGTATGATTTGTATTGTGCCTTTAGAAGAGTCTGCACTACTTATGTTTATTACTCATCTACTTTCTCCTGTCCACCATCTGAGGATCACAAGTAAACACACAGAAAGGATAATGAACCAGAAGCTCAGTTAAAAAAAAAAAACACTTACTGCTGAAATGTTTTCTGTGTATTTGCCTTCAATATTTTAATACTGAAAATATGGACTGCATTGATAACTGTTAGTTTAATTATTTTGTATAATACATTAAATAGATGGACAGAAAGAGAGTAACAAAACGTCTTATATGATCATTCAAGTATTTGTAAAATATTTGAACGCATCCGTTCCCAGTAGCTGCTGGTATTTAAATAAAACCTTCTGCTAGGGTCCTTTGGCTTCAACAGTAGCTGTTACCACAATGTGCAGCCACACAAAAAGAAGTACAAGACAGAAAGAAGAAGGAATTTTTGATAAGCCTAAAACACAGAGGAAGGCACGAGGCAGAATGCCAGCTATGCGGAGCATTCACAACAATGTGTAATGCCACTGGCAGGCCCGCACAAAAGCACTGTTCTCTCAGCTGTCAAAGCCGCCATTGTGGCATCAGGCGAACAGAACCAACCCGCCACAGTCCATTATCACTCATACATTCCACTCATGCTGCCCCCTGACGCAAAAGGCAGCACGCTTCTCTCCATTCAAACACCAGTTCTCTTCCACTCCCCTCTTTCTGCTGCCTGCTCGGTTCTCCTACCCCCAGCTGGTGCAGAGTAGCAAGGCAGAAGATGCCAGAAAGAGGTTGGTATGTCACATGCAGTGATTGGCCCTCAGCACCTGACGAAGACACTGAGCTCTTACAGTGATGCGACACTTGATGTGTCCTGAAGGAATGACACCTCCCGGGGCTCAGTGTCAGTCAAGCGTGGGAAGCACCAGTCAACATGAGAACACCACCCAAAAAGCTGCACCGCAGCAAAGATTGTAATCTCTTTGAGGGAAAAGTGGGATAACAAGGGCTTTATCTCACTTATCCTGCTTCTGCCACAAAGTAGAGCTGTGTAGCCCCAGCTGAGAGCAGCTTCTTAACAGGATAAGATGTCTCTGGGACCTGAGGGGAAGTGATACAAATTGCCAGCTAATTCCTTTGTCCTGCAACTGCCTGACTATTGTCTTGCCATCCATTTATAGTCTTCGACAGCAGCAGTCTTGTTCTGTCCGAGGCTCAGCATGCTTGCTTGTTTATTAGTTGGCCTGCCTGCGGATAGACTCACATGGGCTGACCTAGACCTGCTGGGCTTGGGCTGGGGCTAGATCAGCTCTCCCACAGGGCATGACTCAGGGTGAGCGAAAGATGCCTTGGCCCTGCTCTTTTACACACTAACTTCACCTACCCAACTTCCTCCTGACTGATTGACAGGTGATTCAGGGGGCTGCCATCGGAGAGACATTTTACATATGTGAAATGCCTCCCCTTGTCATGTCTGCCCTCCTCTACTAATCATTGTGATGAATGATGCATGTAGCAAACACTATGCCTGTCAGAAATTTGGAAATGAGGCTACCTCTTTTTTTTTTATTTGCTGTATTTGCTAAAATATAATACAATAGATTAGAGGAAACTACGATTATAGCTCTATCTCACTTAGATTACTGACTAAGAATTAACATTTATATATATAAAAAAGATTTGTCAGTTTACTTGTCAGTTAACAATAGCTGTCTAGACATGGTTCAGTCTGGACGTTCATGGTTCTGTACAGTATGGATGATTTTCCGTCCCTTGTCCAGTCGGTGACAATCAGTGCGGCAGGTAGGGGTTAAATCTCTGGCATGGCTTGGAAGGTGGAGCAGGTGGCAGCAGTGCATTAGCAAATGTATTACTGTAACCAAACGCACTGTTATTGGTTTGCAGATCTTTGTGTATTATGAACTCATCTTGTGAAAATTACTGTATAAATTCAATATATCTGATAGATTAGCCACATAAGTGTATCTCACATTTGCACTTAGGGTGTGTTAAATGCCGTGACGCACACAATGTTTTGTGTATACTTCTCTTAAACTTTCACACAATTAGTCTTCCTGTTTATTAATGCAGTCAGAACCTTCTACATTTAAAGAAAAACAATGAATTCTTTAGGATAGGTCTAGGCGATTAGTATAATTTTGAACGCGACAAGATTTTGACGGATCACTTCCTGCATGAAGACTAGGGTCTGTTCTAACTTAATTAGTTGACAATGGCCATATTTGAAGGCAGATAACTTTCAGTAGTGCTATTGTGTGACACCCTTTGCTGTTTGTATGTTTAGGCTGATTCACCACAACGGGGGTCTGTCAGAAAACAGCCTGTCACTGGCGAAAGGAGAAACAGGCATCAGAGAAATCAACTACTAGAGAAATTAATAGTCTGATGCACAGGCACACCCAGAATTGAGATATGTGTTTTTTTTGCTTTTTAATGGTCTTGTCTAAATAGGTCCTAGTGTGTTTTCTTTGCCTGAGAAGACTTAAACTAATATAGAATGCACAACAATTGCCTACAGCACAACTTTTCCCACCTGGACTGAGCTAAGTCTTCATTATTTTGCTTTATTGCTGAAATATGAGGAGTTATCACTCTGATTGCTGCAAAACAGACCAACAACAGGTGCAACGACTTTAAGGATAAAGCATTTAATAGATGTCTGAAGAGATTATAAATCTCATTAGGGCCAGTTATCTCACAGAATTTGCCCTATGGCTGTTATAATCCTGCAAGGCCTTTAACCTGGCCAGCATTAATTTGCTTATTTATACCTTATTGTTCACAGGGGGAATTCAGAGCAATAATGAATGATCCATGTGCCTGCTTTGGCAGAGCCATGCTTTGTTTGGAGTGCATTCGGTTTGGCTGTGCTGAGGAGGTGTGAAGCTTAGGCGTGCGAGTAGAGTCTAAATCAGGTGCGCAACATTCCTCTGGCTGTGGACCTACCTGTCTAGCATTAACAGCTTTCAAGGATACACTGTCAATTAGCACTTTTATATTCCAACAGGATTTAAAACGTGTTGCTGCAAAATATTGACTTGGACAAAATATGTCAGTGGGCCATTGAGTGTAGAAATAACATTTAATTCCTATAAAGCAAACCTTATAGCCCATCAAAAGCAAAAGAGCAGTCTTTTTTTTTTTTTCTTCCCGCTTGCCCAATGGACTAATTGGCGGTTTAAGGTGGACTTCAAATACAGCTACAGCTGTTGACTTTGCAGTTGTGAAAAACAAACGGCCATGCAGTTGAGGGCCTAGCTCACGCAGAGCACACTAATTTCATTGTGAGCTCAGGAAGCCTGTGGCAGAGCAGGGATTGAAAAGCGCAACATGCCAAACAGATGTACGGTCTCGCACCAAGGCCCACACGGATCGTTGCCAAGCTCCTGAGCCACAGAAACAGGTGGAGGGTGCTCACTAATCTCTTATTAAAATGGAGAAGTATTCTAGCTATGCCTACACTGGGTTGTGTTGTTCTAGCCTTTGGCTTAGCACTGCCTCTCATTACCTTCCACTCATGCAACAGTCACTCTGTTAAACACTTTAATTTTGTGGGCAAAAAAAAAAAACACAAAGAAATGTCCAATTATAGCCTCATTCATGATTAAGTGACACTTTAGAATAACTTTTTTTTTTATTACAACCATAAAGACAAATTTTTTTTTGTATCAAGAACTAATAGATTTTGTAAGATAGTCAATAATGCAGGTAAAAATGACAGTCATGAATTATGCTCTACATTGCACTAAGCATAATAATTCATGGGTCTCTGTATAGAAAAAGTAACACGAGACATGTTGTAGATGGAGAGCATGGACAGAGTCAGTGTTACTCGTCTGTGAGAGAGAAACGACTGCTTGTTCCCACCTGCTCCTTCTGTAGTCCATCCATTAACAGGCCAGACTTTGTTTAGACATGACTAGTGGAAGTTGAAGTGGCAGCCTTCTAATGAATCTCTTCCTCTCATCAGATGACCACGGGGCCCGGCGATTAGTACCACTAATGAAAATATTTGGCATGCTCAGACTATATCCAGATCACTCTTATACACTCAGACATGTAACTTAGAAGCTGAAGACATTATTGGAGTTTGCATCGGGAATGAAAAAAATAATCTTTTTTAAAATCTTTTTTGTGTTATATTTGTTGTTATATTTGTTGTTATATTTGACGTGAGTTCAAAATAAATTACACATGAGACTCAAAGTGGGTGAAATTAGTATTTTTTTTAACGACTCAAAATTAACAATTCATTAAATTTAATGAATGAAATAAATTAGTGTCAGTAATTAAAAAATTAAAATAAAAAATGTTTTTTTAAAATAGTAATTAAATTACTATCTTACAATTCACGATTTTCAGTCAGACCTGTGCGCTCTGACAGATTTAGCAAAACATGTGAAGAACCAAATGGATATATTTCACATATATATGTGAAAAATAATCACAAATATGTTAATGCAAAACAAAATAGTGTAATTGAAATAGGAAATATTTGATTCGTTCTGGTATATTTGCTAATATAAATAATACTGAAACAAAATATATAAACAGTGCAATGTTTGAAAAGACCGTGCCACATGCTCACAGTGTTATCTGTAAAAAAATGTGCTGACTGCACTAGGCTATTGTATATTGTGCAATAATAAATAGTTGATAATATCATTAGCTTTTATTGCTTAATATAAAACTGAGGGAGCCAAAGTGTCAGTAAATGCACGGAATGCACTTTCATTACACAGTGGGTGGGCAAGTGCTCTGCAGGTGGAGGGAGCAGACATGCTAATGGGATATTCCTAATTCCTAATACTTATTAACTCTAATCAGTGTTGACCTAAACATGCATTTCAAGCCATGCTTTGCTTTTATGAATGGCCCATTTGTCTTTTTTCTACCAACCACCTTTTACCCTTATTCTAATAGAGCTTTGAAATTGTTTGTGTGTTTGCCTTTAAAGAAAGGTATCTCAATGGTTAAGTCGCTGGGTTACTGTTTGGAGGTTTGAGCCCTGGTATCGCCAAACTGCCACTATTGGGCCCTTGAGCAAGGCCCTTAACCCTCTTTGCTCTAGGGGCACTGTATCGTGGATGACCGTGTGCTTTGCCACTAAAACAAGCTGGGATATGCAAACAAATGTACTGTGAGGTACTGTATATTTGACAAATAAAGGCTATTCTGTTCTATTCTGGAATCATAGAGCAGTGTTTTATTCTCTAGTGCCTTGCATGAGGAAGGCAAATTAGTCAAAATTAGTCCACGAAATTAGAAGTGAAATTGGCCTGTAGATGTTAGGGAGCAGATCAAGCTATAGGTTGAGGCTAACTTTATGACTGCCATATGGTCTTGTACATTCCTGAAAACAGAGGTGTGCCAAAGGGGTGTAATGAAATAGGGGTGGTTGTGTTTGTGCTGTTTCACATCCAGACAGCTGGTGTTGTGTTGGTGATTGTTACACTAATCATCTGCTCAATTACGCAGGAATGGTGCTGAGAGATGAGGGAAGGCTCCACTCTGCCCTCTGAGCACTCCAGCTCAGCCCCCCTCTCAAGGAAAAATATTCTTCCATATTTTTTATTATTATATTAAATTAAAAAGAATGCTACACACACACACACACACACACACACACACACACACACACACACACATATATATAGATATTAATCATATATACATATATATATATATATATATATATATATATATAAGAGAAATATCAAGATGCTATATATTTTTTAAATATTTAAGTGTTGATTCTTCTCAGTTTTGTTAACCCAAAGCTTTTTATATTGAAGGTATCAATATAATTTATATTGATTTATTTTATATAATTATATATTTTCTGTTGAAGGTATCAAAGATTTGATTGACTAGAAACCCAATTCATGATTTTTTCATGAATCTTTGAAAATTGTCATAAATTGGTGTAAAAAGTTTTTAAGCCTTTTAAACCCATTTCATTCATTCATTCATTCATCTTCTACCGCTTTATCCGATCTTCCTCGGGTCACGGGGAGCCTGTGCCTATCTCAGGCGTCTATGGGCATTAAGGCAGGATACACCCTGGATGGAATGCCAACCCATCGCAGGGCACACATACACACATTCACGCACACATTCATACACTAGGGACAATTTTCCAAGGTGCCAATCAACCTACCGTGCATGTTTTTGGACCGGGGGAAACCGAAACCGAAACCGGAGAACCCGGGAGAAAAACCCCCTGAGGCACGGGGAGAGAACATGCAAACTCCACACACACATTCCCCGGGCCCGAGACGGGAATCGAACCCGGATCCTGGCGGTGTGAGGCGAACGTGCTAACCACTACGCCACCGTGCCCCTACCCATTTCATTAAATGATTTATTTTGCTTCCATTAGTTTTGTTTACTTTTCAGGTCTTGTATTTTCTCACCAATGATATTATATTATTACTTGATAAATATATAACAAGAAGAAGAAGAAAAAAAAAGAATACATTTTTTATCATTACAAAGTTGGCAAAAACATCTTTACAAAAATTTTATTTTTGCTCATATTTTGTTTTTATTATCCCCACAGGAAGTAGCAGAACCATTTTAGTCAACATCCTGCTATGGCACTGTCAAGTGTCTGGTTTGGAAGTGCCTGCGGTGTGTCCAAAGGATACCGGTAGGAGCCCAGAGTGAATTAGCATATAAGTGCGTTACATGTTAATGCAGGGGCTACAAGCTGAGTACTTTGATTTCTATCCTCCAAGCAGGAGCTGCATTTTTCCAATGGCTGGTTTCCTGAGGGAGGTACTGTGCCTGGAGAGCTGACTGGGGGAGAAAGTTAGGTTCCGTGTATTCTGCTAAGAAAGCACTGGCGAAAGTAGTATCTTCTTGCCTCCAAGCGCTGTCACTTAGTCATCACTGATTACAAACCTAGTTAATTAAATGAATAAGGCAAGTGTGACCACTTAATACACACACTTCTATATGCTTTACAAATAAATAAACACTTTCTCAATATTTGTAATTAAAAAAATTAATAAAATTTTAGTTGCTTTTTAATCAGAAATATTAATCGAATCAATTATATCAACATTTTGCTCCGGAGGTTTAGCCTTGATGCTGGCTCACAAATGAGTTTATATATTGACCCTGCAACAGTACCGTGCATGAAGTTTTTAATATCTGTACGCCACTGATATACAGAAAACAGCAAATTGATTTGTTATTTTTGAGGAGAGTTGGGAATATTAGTGTGCAGTATGATTCATTGCAGATGGAAGGTCTCTGTGCTCCTCATTTATCATAAGCTTAATTTCTGTCAGGGCCATTTTGAAGAGCTCTCTTCCTGCACCTGATCACAGGCTTTATGTTCTCAGGTCTTGGATAAGTGGCAATTAGCAAAGCACAAGTGCTCCAGATTACTCTGTATTGAGTGGTCATGTTCATTCAGCAGAACCTATATTTGAAGACCTTATTTTAATGATGGGCACAGCAATTTTCTCCCATTCACAAAACCAACATTTTGGAATGACAAATACTGATGAAACTACGAGTTAAATTATTGATATAGCTATGTTGATTTGAATGCAATAATTATCATGGACATTCATTCATCTTCTACCGCTTTATCCGACTCTCTCGGGGCACAGACGTCTTCGGGCATCAAGGACACACATTCAGGGAACACCCTGTATGAAATTTACACACGAGGGACAATTTTCCAAAGTGCCAATCAATCTACTGTTCATGTTTTTGGACCGGATAGAAACCGGCGAAAAACCTGGAGAAAAACCCCTTGAGGCACGGGGAGAACTTGCAAACTCCAGAGGTGGGAATCGAACCCCCAACCATGGAGGTTTGAGGCGAACGTGCTAACCACTAAGCGACCGTGACCCCTATCATGGACATGTGTCGAAACGTCTGTAACTTACTGCCTTGGCTAAATCTCAGTTTTATTTATCCAGATGTAAAAATGTATTTCACATGAAGAGACAGAACAGGTTCAAGCCCCAGAGTGCAAAATGTTACAGTATAATCATACAGTTTCTGGCTGATCCTGACACCTGGTCAAAAATTTCACTACCAGATGATGTTATGTGATGATCTCTTTTCCAACATATCCAGCACTGACCCAACAGCTGGCTGAAAATAATACACTTTCTGGCATTATACTCCCATCAAAAATATTTCAAGTAGTAGTCCTCCAAAATCATGTACAATTTCACACCATAGTGCATAGTGCACAATCTTGGCATTCCTGGATTGAATATAGGGTATTTTTGTGTGTGTTTATCTGGTGTATAAGACTGCATTAATGCATGGTGTTTGTTGTGGTGGTGTGGTTTCTGTTTAAACTTTTGCTCACTTAATTTGATTGTAATAGGTAATGCATTACAACATGCCAAATAAAATGTCCTTTTTAAGAATACTGCAAACTTGAGAAAGATACTTAGTGTCAGTGGCTTGGTAGAAGTGGGGTTGTCCTACTGAATTTGAATGGAATGACACCATGTCTTCTGGGATTCTCTGTGCTCTCTGTGTTTTCCCAAAATTGGTCAAAAGCTTATCATTGGTCTACTATACACTAAAAGCACTTCTGCTATGAACATGTCTTATTAGTTGTCCTTAAGTTAAACGTTCCAAAACAAAAACCTCTTTGTTGTAACATAATGAGATCTTTTAGTTAATAACACCACACATCAAAGCAAATTTGCCAATACAACTTAGCAATTTATTCAGCATTTAGCAATAAAAGCACTTATATTCTTATTCAAAAGTCAAAATAATGCAACATAATTACAAATAACACTTTGGTAGAAACAATCTGAACAAATCCCCTACAGAACTGTCAAATCTGTAGATCACAAACCACAGACAAAATATATTAAAGTAAAAAAAATCTTCTTGAACAAGGCTGCTACTCAAACATTCACATATTTATAGCCACATTAACACAAAACTGGCCTTCATTTGCAACGAGACAGGCAGTTCTTTCAACAAAACCTAGTGGTATGTGCTTATGCCTCTGTTCCTGATCACAAACCACTAAACAGGAAATGTTCGACATGGTTTGCAAAAAGGCGGAAAAATATACCTCTTGGTCTTTGAAACATTTGTGAAGCTTCCTTCATTTAAGTTCCCTTTGTGAGAGCTGTTTGAAAACCCGGGTCGGGACAGAACTCGGCCTGAATTCATTAACGCCTCGCTCTTTGCATCATACACAAACTTGGACAGGACGGTCTGCATTTACAGAAAGTTGTGTTTCTCCAAGTTTATTGTTATGCTTGTCTAATGGAGGGAGTCAAAGTTTCCTTTCCTGAGTCGCCTCCCAAGAAATCTGAAAGCTTTCCAGAGAGAGATTCCACAGTGAGACTCTGGCCCATCTCACACTGCTCATGTCAGCGCTGCTCTACTCCAAGGCTGTGTGTCGCAGGCTGGCTTTCTCAGTTTCAGAACCAGACACTGGCTTTTGCTTTGTCCTGTTCCACTGCTGTCGGAAAGAAATACTTTATTAGCTATTTTAGAACACTATACATATAACATTGTTGTTAATAGTTAGAATAGGAGCATGTTAGCACTATTATTAACCTGAACATGTAGGATAAATATTTTTTCTTACCTGTGTCATAGATATCTACAGAACCATGGAAGGTCGTTGGCCAGCTAGAAGCAGCAGGCTCCAGCTCTGTCTTGATTGCTTCTGTAGTAGAAGCAGTAGGGCTGCTCGATGCCCTCATACCCGGCAATAGAAGGGCGCTGAAGCGATGGTCCAGAGCACTGCTGTGACTGTGATGAAGCATGGGATGGGTATGAGCATGGGGATGGTGGTGGCGTGGGTGCATGTGAGGGTACATGTCATGGACGTGATGGTGCCCGGTGCTGGTATGGCCACTCAGGCTGTAAGGCCATGAGTCACTGAGAGCTGAATGAGGGGGCAGGCCAGGCTGAGTCAAGCTATGGCCACTCCAAATCCCAGTGTCTGAAGGGTGGAAGGCAGCAGCTGCAGGAAAATCATTGTGAACGGAGGGGACGCAGGAGCTGGTCTGAGATGCGTAACTGGTGTTCCATAACGATGGGGGCAAAGGACCACTTTGACCATCGCAGAGAGAGTTGCTGTCTGAAAATGTCAAACATTCAAAATCATTATTAAAATATGGGTAATTCATGTAGGTCATGTAGGAATGCAATATATCGCTAGGTAATATTAAAACATCGGCAAAAAAACGATGATGTAAGTGTCATCCTGGCTCAAGTTACCTTTCCAAAGTCCTCCAGATGGAAGCTTAATGCTCTTGTTGTCATTACTGAAGGCACTAGGTTGGCTGAGGGCACGGGAGAAGTGCTCATCCACCACATCGCCAATGTCCCCTCGGAAATATGTGAAGAGCACACACCTGGAGCTCAAGTACTCAGTCTCAGCTGGTTGTGAATCCTTAGCTCTCACCCCCTCCTCACCACACCGCTCATCCTCATCTCTTTGCAGCTCAGCCTCTGGTCTGGATTTCTCAGCCTGTTTACTCTGGGCGCAGTGTGCAGGCAAGTCAACAAAGTCTTGCATCCTGCTGTATGCACTGAATTTTTTCTGCAGAGCAACACAAAACAGAGATGAATAAAAATTCATAACTATTAATATAAAATATAATCATAATAATAATAATAATAAAAGATTTTCCTTGAAGTCACCTCAAGCTCTTACTACTTATATTGGACTAAATGTAGTTTTAAATCTGATTTAGAGACATGATCACCTTAACTAGAAAGCATGATCAAGCTTATGCATATAAATGAGTTATTTCCTATGATCAGGTACTTGTTGCTAATAAACTGCAAATGCTGCAAAATTCTGAAACACTAAATTGGTTCCAGGAGCATAACCACTATTTTCCACTAATACATAATAATAAAAGCAAAAAGCAGGTTGGAGAATGGTATTTCAGTGAAAGGGCAGAAAAAATAACAGCAACTTAATATTTAGTTAACATAAGGCACTAATAAGAGATCCTACCTGCTGCTGATGGTGATAGTATGCTGCTTTATAAGCTGCTGCAGCCGTCGCTGGCAAGTAATGATGAGCTCCATAATTCTGATACATAACATCCAGGCAGCTCATGGCAGAAGGCTGTCAGTAACCTCGATAGATTTTAAGAGAGAGGGAAAATAAGCAGCGCGCCGTAGCTGGCTCCTCAATGACGAATAAATGCTGGCGTCATCACGGCTCTCTTTATAAACCTGAGCGTCAACAAAAGCGCTGCAGTGTGTAAAGAGAAAAATTTACATACAAAAAGTGTTCCCAATCGAGGATTCACCACCTACAGCTCGTTGATCAAAATAGAGGAACGGACCTCGGGCACTCCTACCTAAAGAGTTACCAAAAGTTTGCAGCGTTTGCACTGATTGGGTGGAAGTTTAGCGCGCCGTGCTCTGATTGGTGGAAGTCATTAGCAAAATCACACACCCACTTGACAAACTCGAGGAGCGCTCAAAGCCTGACCTTACGGTTCTGTACGCACGTGTATAGGGTCATTTGTGAGATCTTTTTACATTCCCCAAACGTTAAAAATGCTATATGTTGCAAAGGAACAATACCATTTAATTGTAAAGTTTATGGAAAATGTTGATCATTATGGCTATACATAATTCCCTTCACTCGAATTTGGAGACCGTATTCATTTACTTATTGGTGTATACGGTTGGTGTCTTACTCATTGGTGTATATTGGTGTCTTCCTATTGGCATTACTAGAAATAAAGTTTTGTCCAAATAAGTACATTAAATGTGCAAATTAGAAATTTGGTCTGCTCCTCTTCCATTAATAAGCAAATTTGATAGTAGGATTGAAGCAGGTATTTGCTGCCACCTGCTGTGAGTTTAGTGAGTCCATGTTTTAAGGCATTTACATTTAAAATCCTGTCCGATTGAATACAATGAGCTCAGTTATTCACGTCTGAGATATGCGGTTACAACGCTGAGGAATTTCCAATTGATCACATGGCTCCTGGGTGTAAACGTAACCGGGGTGTTTATGTAACATTTTTTTTGGATTGGTTGCAGTGCCTAATCATTTAGTGTCTTACTGTAAACTTACTGTAAATATTTCACCCAAACCGGAAAGCACAGTTATTTTGCTTAATAAGCACACTTAATTTGCTTAATATCCTTGTGAGGACCTTGCATATAATGCATTATCTACACCTAAAACCTTTTCTCTTTAACAACGTTTTTTTAATAAACATTTAAACTAATATCGTTGTGGCCTCACAAGGTCAAACCTGACAAATATATACATATAAACATTCAGTTATTACAACATTTTGAATTTACCAGCCAGATGTTACTGGTAATTTATATAGCGAATTGAAAATACACCTAATTTGCAAAAACACATGTATGGCAAAAAAAAATAAAATAAAAAATTTACGCTCGCATGAGGTGGTTTTTGGACGATACGAAAAAGGAAATAATTCGCTAAACTGTAATGGAAACAGGGTTTTTTTCTCGCCTTCCTAGGCCCAGGATAAAAAGCCTGCGATATAATTAAGCCTGACTGTCGCCAACTTTAAAAAAGTTTTTTTGTCGATATTTAAAAAATATCGCAAAAGTTTTGTGCAAATTTGTAATGGAAACGTAACTAATGAGGCACACAATTTTATAGGATATTTCTGGTTACAACAGAACAAAATAAATTTCCACTCGAATTAGGAGACCCAATCCTATTCCAGCATGACAACACGGTGTGGCCCTGTGTACAAAGTGATCTCCATAACTATATGGTTTACATAAAGATCTTGAGTGGCCTGCAATAGAGGTCTGACCTCACCTTATTATAAACCCTTGAAATGTAATGAGACACTGATTGAATCCTAGTCACTATAGATCAGTACTTGATTTCCTAATGCTCTTTCTCCTAAAATAATCTGCTAACCTCTAATGCTGTCCTGGCCAACCCGTGGCTCCCGAGCCTCATGCGGCTCTTTACCTAGTTTCATGCGGCTCTTTAGGAGCTTTCACATAACATGCGTCAATGGGAATGGGATGATGTTTATGTGTACCCATGTGTATGATGTGACTCTTTGCAGTAACAGAAAAAAGTCTCTTAGCCTCCTGCTAGTTGGCCACCCCTGCTCTAGTGTTAAATCTTCAGAGTTGAGTGTGATGTAAGACCAAATGGGGACTTCATTGGAAAGGGGATGTTCAAAAGGCATATATGAATCTTATGTTCTGGTGTCCACAAACAACTGTCCATGTAGAATCATGTCAAGCTTTAATGCACCTGTAAGACATTTTATGGCAACAGAATTGTGTGTGTGTGTGTGTGTGTGTGTGTGTGTGTTTTACAAATCCATTATGTCATCTTGTTTTAGAAGTCAACATGTTATCAAAATAAATGTTTTTTTTCAAACTACAATTAAATGCAGATTTTTTGTACAGGTATTACATTCCTATTCCATAAATGCTTTAACAGAGACAAAAGATCATTCACATTGAGGACTAGTGACAAAAATCTGTTTATTTATGTTCCACATAAACAATATAATTACTTTCTTTAGATAAGCTTTAATGTTATCCCTTCACACAGGCAGAATAGCATTGTGTCAGCACATTTGTTAATGTGTGGTAATTACACACCCATTCCCCATATAATAAAAAAAAACATTTTGTATAGCCTGCTGTACACTACAGTTTATAGGTTAATTGCACTTATTTATCGTACATTATCTTTTGTTATTATGATAAAACTATGATTAGCATAAACATATTACATATATTACATATAAAAATATGTGAACCAATTATTAAACAATATAATTATTGTATATTTCAAATGGACACAGTAAACAGATGAGTGTGTGTGTGTGTGTGTGTGTGTGTGTGTGTGTGTGTGTGTGTGTGTGCAGCTGAAATCTCCTCTGACTGGCTGTGTCTTCATCCCCTCCTCCAGATGGTACAGGGGGAACCATGGCCTGCAGGATGTTATCAATCCCCAGAGAGACATGAAGAGGAATGCTAAACTGTTTATTCTTTGCTTCTCTTCATTGCCTTAATACCATTTAAAGCCCTCTTTGTCCTGTGAGGAGAAAGAATAAAGAAATGAAGATTTTCAGTTTGTACAAGGGGTTAAAAAAGAAGAAGAGATATCATCACTGTGGCTTTATTATGCAAAAAGTAATTTAGTCACTAAAACACAATCCACCAATCATCCACCTGTTTTATACTAAACACTAAACAGTTTAGTGTTTAGTCATAATATTTACCAAGCACAATTTTTATTACAGTAATGTTTTTTTTTTCATGAAGGAAAGAAATTATTACATTTCGTAGACCCTAAAATATACATGTAAACACAACTATTGTGCCAAATAATATCTATTGTCTTGAGCTATTGCATCCCTGTGCATCTATCATTCATCTTCTTGACTTGTTTTAGTGTTAATCCAGTAAACGTATACTTGGAGCAACACCAATGATACAATTTTTTAAATGTATTTTAACTTGTCGTCCATGAAATATTGTGGCAGGCCTGTCTAAAAGATGCAATTCTGCATATCCATTCTGAAATAATCAAAATTATTATTGTTGTTATTATTTGTATTTCTGTAGAATTAAAGGTAAAATTGAGGGCAGATTGACAGGGGTTCACTCAAAGAACATATTTTCTCAGCAAAAAGCAAAATCCTGTTTTCCAGGATTCCAGGATATATTTAACAGAACAATCAACATGCATATCCACTTTTCATACACTTAATTATCCTGCTGTTTCAGCAATTATATTATCATCCCAATGCTGAATTTGATTTTTAATTGCATGAGTGGCTCTTAAAAGGAAACTCATTTCAGTTGGTATAACTCTCATGGAGTAAGCCCAGGCACCAAAGCTTTTTTTGTGTTACATGTCCACCCCGATTACTTCCCATTTAAATTGATTTACCATTATATCAGAACCATCTTAAGCGAGTCGATGCATGAGCACTGGATAATTAGGCATTCCTGTTTCCTTTTCTTTTTTTTTTTCAAAATGTCATTATTTTGGAAATGTAATAACAATGAAATTAAATGAACTGATATGGATTCAATGACTTCATAGGTAGAGATACTGAAACCCATCAGTTATTTGCATGAGAATATATAAATGTCAAACACTGAACTCGGCTGGAATGAATTTTTATTTATTTTTTTGGACTGCTTATAATATCTGATCTGGATGTTATCTCTTTTGTCATAAAATGCCTTTTTTTTCTTTTAGAAATGTATTGAATTTAAGATGCATTATTATTGCTATTATTATAATTTTTATATTATTATTATTATTATGTTAAAGATAAAAATGCAAATGCAATAATTTTTTTCTGCTGTGACAGCAATATATAACTAATTAAGAGAGGATGACTTTAATGTTACTGTACTCTGCCAAGCTAACTGCATTTATCTAACTGTATCTAGGGCACATATTGGTTGAAGGCAGGGTGTACAGACACTAGCTAAGTCTGTCTGGAATTCTCCCAGTGTGCCTGTCTGAAGGACTTCTCCTCCCTTTGCCCTTCTAACTTTAATGATACTAATTCCCCATGCAAATACAATTCATTTGCTTCAGTTGAATAATTCTGGCTTCTCCTTAACCCTGAGGCAGTAGTAACGGAAATACAGGGGAAGACCTGGCAATTACAAATTTCTACCCTACTTCGTGTGCCCTAACTTATATGAACCACACTTCTAGTTGTGAAATTGAGGAGAGGAGGTCAAACATTGCCTTCGGATGGTGCACTGTGATATGAGAAAATTCTTTTGTCAGATTTTTTTTTTCCAGCAGGATCATGGTAAATGGTATGCATGTGAGACATAATTATATATGACTGATTAATTGCTGGGTCAGTTATGGGTGGTGGTTTCTGACACTGAATGAGAGAAAGAGAGAGCGAGAGACAGTGTGTGTCTCTGTGTGTGTGTGTTCCTGCATGCACAACTGCAACCCAACAGGGGTGATAATCTCTCATTACCCATGGTCCCTGGGTATTCCTGTACTGTATGGTGTGGGACAATCCTGAGCCATATTCTTCCCAGGGGCAGATGGAGCGAAGGCAGTCACTCGATATATGAGCTCCCATGCCTCTTGTCCAGTGTGCTCAAGCACAACACATTTATCACTGCAAAGATGTGGACACTAAATCAACATGATGGGACCCAGATTCCACTGTCCTGGTTTGAATACTTACTGACATGTCGGATTCTGAGGCCACAATGAATGCATTGCGTTCGTAACAAGCATCCTCTTCAGCTGTGGCTTAAAAACAGTAGTCCATAAATATGCATACACAGCAAGGTTGAACACAGTGAACAAATTGCAAGCTAAATGGCTGACCATTTATCTGGGATATAATTCGAATATAACTCATCAGTAAAAAAATGTAAAATATAGAGAGAAGATGTGTAATACATCATAGCATATCATATTTGAATCCGTATATATTTAATTTATTCTTGTTTATTTAAAAATTGTGTACACATTTAGTATCATTTTGTATGTTTGGTCATATGCAAGACACAATTTCTAGTACTGTAAAGTGCTTTTGCTGAACTCTTTGCTGTACCTTGGCAATAATTTCTTAATTACTGTTTTCTGATTTTCTGATTCTGATCATTGTTTGCACAAAATAAATTTTGCTTCCAAAAAAAACTACGATTCTGGCTCTCTGAAAGAAATGGTATAAAGATCTAATTTCACAGTCGAAATGTCTTATTTGTCTGTCTGGCGGCATAGTTAACTCATTAACACAGTGTGTCTATTAGCCTTGGGCAATGCCATGAACAGAGAAACAGAGATCATTGTTTCGGAAGTGCCTCTGTGGGAGCACACTAAATGCACCAAATACATTCCCTTCAATATGTGATCTAGATTTTTAATATACTTTGAAGACACCCTTCACTGGCAAAGGAAATGTGGTTTTGCCTCATTATTAGATTGTACAATTGGTCTGTGTGCTTGGGGCAAGATTGATCACCAGTGGGCTTATTATCATTATAAGAACATTTAGTGCCAGTCCCTGTTGCCAGCCTTGCTGATTGTATGAAAACATCCCCCAATAACCTTAACAAGAATATTGCCCCAGGATGGTCAATGTCTTTCATAGAGAGAGCCTGTAAACTGCCGGAGGCGATGCATACACTGTCCCTTTACAATGTCACCCTGTGTGGCTTCCCTCTCCCTTTCATCTTCATGGCTTCTAGGATTTTGCTCTGGTTCACTAATCCCCTAACCCTCATTTTCTGAGCCTGCCTCTCTCAGCTCTCTGGGGCTGATTGTGTAGGAGGCAATATAACCAAAATGAACACATTTTTTTTAAACGAACGAGACTTTGTTCCAAAAAAAATCGGAATAAAACAAGAGATGTGAGTGTCTAATACACGTTTTAAGCTCCAACCTAAATATTTTTCCAGGACTGTATAAAGGCTTTACACACTGACCGAACGGCATAGGCGCTGAAAGAGGGGTTGCCAAGTTAAGCGACTCATGCGACTCAAGAAAACTCGTCAATTAAAATCTGCACAGCGAAGCTCAAACTAACCACAAAAATACTGAAGTGTTTTATAAGAAATAATCATTAATTGTTATAAATCATGAATAAATAACCGATTAAACTGTAAATGTCAATTTCTACAAACATACACGCATACCTATATACATAACTGTTAAATACCAGGCCCTAATAATGACCAGTCATTCACTACACTCATCTATACAAATGTATATGACATGTAGTCTAAACATTTTTCTACTGTAATCCAAGCTGCGTCAGTTAAACGTTATAAATGGGAATCACCATCTTCTAACATTCACCTCTATTTTCACCCCAAGCCAAAATATCATTAAAATAGCGAATCTGGCAACTCTGTGTGTACGAAGGTCCCGCCCCCTCAGTCGGCGGTCTACTGCGCCCTCTAGAGCGAGTGCCAGGAACAGCGCGTAAGCGCTGTAGTCGATGACGTCACGTGCGCTCTGACACAGTGCAGTGATGTGTGGTGAAAGTCAGCGCGCTTTACAGATAAACAACACGCAACTCAGGAGTTTTGGCAGGACAGAGATCCGGGCTGAGATCCCACACACAGTCGGTAGTTAGTTAATTAGTTCATGTCTATCGCGTGATCATGGCGTCTCTGTTTAAGAAGAAGACTGTGGACGGTAAGTTACTTTTCAATTGTTAAATAATTATTACGTTTGACAGCGATATAATAATGTGTGGGGGTTTTTTGGCATTTAGTTTCTGTATTTCTCAGATTGTCAATTCACTTTCCATAAGACATGTGCTACTTTATGAGTTTTACCTGTTCTGCTCATCACTTAGGAAACGGTTTTAAGAAATATTATTCTAGTTTTATGGTCACTTTGTTTGAACGGGCAGTATGAGGATAACACGTTAGCTATAATAATAATAATAATAATAATAATAATAATAATAATAATAATAATAATATAAAAATAATAATAATCATCATCATCATCATCATTTAACACCAATTATAATCTTATAAATATTTTTTAATTTAATTTTTCTTATAAAAACTATTTTTATACTAATTTCACTTAATTATAATCAGCTTTGTGTGGTGAAAGAGTTCAGTCTATCTGAAGGTAGTTCCTGCAACAAATTTATGTACAAGGAGAACCATAAAAAATAAAATACTACTACTACTACTACTCTGCTTCTTCTTCTTCTTCTTCTTCTTCTTCTTCTTCTTCTTCTTCTTCTTCTTCTTCGTCTGTTTATTATTATTATTATTATTATTATTCGATTATTATTATTGTTATTATTATTATTATTATTATTATTATTATTATTATTATTATTATTATTATTATTATTATGCATGATCCTTTTGTAAAGAAATCTGTATAATACTAGATCTAGCAGCACTCTGTAACATTATATGGTTGGATGAGAATTTGAATAACTCATCTGCACACTAACGACTCACTCAGAATGTGAACACACTGCACATGAACGAGGTGATGCTTACAATAGTCAAGTGTAATTTAAGTTACCTGGTTTAAACAGAAGAATCCTTTCCCTAATCATTTCTGGAGTCAAATTAAGTGTTTATTTCATGGCTTTATTCATGTATTTTATACCATATAACTTGCTTTTTCTTCAAAGTTGTGTGTTATGAATATGTTCTATTTCTTTTATAATGGAGATATTTACAGTAAAACCAATAATACTGTCTATCATTCAGTAGCATTACATTTTTAAATATCTTTATATTGTTAGACATTTTCATGTTGAATCATGGCAGATATTTTTCACTGAGCTATTCTATAATATCTCACTTCCTCTGTGTACATGGGGTAACATATCGCACTTGACTAAGGCAAAGCAAGTGGTTTTCAAGTATAGTTAATGGTACCCACATTAACACGCCATACAACGTATTGATTGTTTTTAATGTGGTACATCAAAAATTGGGTTATTTAGAGGGATCCTTCTCTTAATTCTTGGAAGAGACATAATAAGACAAAATATTTTATGGCTACATGATCCAATACTTTTAGAGCCAACATATTTACCTCAACTTTATGTCATTATATGGGACTAGACTTCTGACATGGACTGTATATTCCACATTCTTTATACTGTAGCACAGATGTCTACATTGCTCTGCCAAAAATGTCTGCACAAAACTTTCCTCTAACTCCCATTCTATTAGCCTTCATCTAATCATTAATTATTGATCACTGCTATTAAATTGTTCCTAATAATGAATACATCGAAAAATCTCCCCTGATTTACATTTTTTCATATTTTCTGAACATTTTTTATATTTGTCTGTGAAACTGCAGCAGTTATATCACCCTTCATTCATTCATTCATTCAGTCATCTTCTACCGCTTTATCCGATCTTCCTCGGGTCACGGGGAACCTGTGCCTATCTCAGGCGTCTATGGGCATTAAGGCAGGATACACCCTGGATGGAATGCCAACCCATCGCAGGGCACACTCATACTCAGACCATATTTCATGTACAGCTTTAATAAAACGATCTGCAATTTGACTTGTTTAACAGATTATTGTTATAAGTAAACATACGCATTGATTAAAACAAACAGAATAAATAATCATTGATACTTACATTTTAAGTGTTTTCTGTTCCATTGTCTTTTCTGTTCCATAGAGTATTTCTCAGGTTCAGTTGCCAGTTGTAATTGCCAGTTGTGTTTTTGTCATGTTAATACAGTACAGTATTAACAGATCTAGTGCGGTGCCAGTGTGCCATACTGTCCTCTGGTTTAATTTGAGATGGCAGAATTGGTTTGTCTCCTAGACTTACGTGGACGATATCCCACCCTCTAGTACGTTTCTATATACGTCATCTATTACGTAGTGTATTAAAATCGTTAACAGTTACTTTGCCATTTTTGGGCTATAGGCAAGAAAGAAACACTTGTAGAAGTTTTTATGGAATTTATTTATTACAAATAGGAATATTATTTAGATTAAAACCTTTTTCTTTACAATTTTGGTATTATTATTATTATTATTATTATTATTATTGTTGCTGCTGTTGTTATTGTTATTTGTTATTGATTATTATTAGTTATTATTATTATGATTATTATTAATAATAATAATAATAATAATAATAATAATAATAATATTTTTTCAAATTATTGATTAATAAATGTGTGCTTTCTGGCCCTAATTATTGACTATTTTCTTTTCTTTTCTTTCAATCCTTTTCATTTAATTTCACTTCTTTTCTTTTCTCTTTCCTTTTCTTTCTTCCTTCAATTCAATTCTCTTCTCTTTTCAATTCTTTTAATTTCTTTTCTTTTCTTTTCTTTTCTTTTCTTTTCTTTTCTTCTATTTCAATTCTTTTCATTTCACTTCTTTTCTTTTTTTTTTCTTTTCTTTTCTTTTCATTTTTCTTTTCTTTTCTTTTCTTTTCATTTATTTTCTTTTCATTTAGCTTCTTTTTAGCTTTCTTTTCTTTTCTTGGCTTTTTGTCCTTTTTATTTTTTAATTTTTTTTCTGATCAGATAAAAAAGTCACAGTATAATTGGCATGTGAGAAGTGTGTGTTGGACTGTAATATCCCTATGGACAGCAGGCTCTGCTACCTGAAGTGGATGACTATGGAAGTCTGTTAAATAGTTGATGGAGGGTAACTTTCACATTATAAAAATGGATGAAAAAAAGTCTAATTTGCCGCCAGACAAACCCGGCCGCATTTTTGATTCATGTCCCTCTTTTCCATCTCATAGAAACGCTTCAGTGTTTTACTCAAGGCAATATTCTGATTTAGTAATCACTTTTCTTTGTTCATGTAGACGTAGTATCTTATGGGCTAAATACCTTTTTAAGAAAATAAATGTATTATTATTATTATTATTATTACTACTATAATTAATAATAATAATAATGATAATAATAATAATACATTAACTAAACCAGATGTAATGCTGCATGAGCCAGAATACTTTGTATTACTCAAATCTTTTGCCGTTCATTGAATCATGTATGTTTGTTTAGCCAAGTAAAGACAAAGTTCACCTCTTTGAAATGACCAATAATCTCTGAAGCTCTGGAGTGTAAAGGTCTGAAGTCCCTATAAAAATATACATCCAGTAAGAAAGACCATGCTTCTGTATGATCGAAGCACCACAGTTAATAATGCAGCCTCCCTGTGTTAACGCAACTTATTCATTCATTTAATATCTGTTTGATGGATTGAACAGTTACATTCAATGTTACTTTGTAATAGAATACATATGGATATATAGTTAGATGGACAGACAGACAGACAGACAGACAGATAGATAGATAGATAGATAGATAGATAGATAGATAGATAGATAGATAGATAGATAGATAGATAGATAGATAGATAGATAGATAGATAGATAGATAGATAGATAGATAGATAGAATTATATTTGACACATAGAATCACACCTTTCAGACAAAACATATTATACCAATATCTTTATGCATGTGCTCTGTATGTATTTTCCTGGTTGTTTTTAGAGTGGTAACACAGCTGTGTAAAAGCAGCTTTAGTCTGATGCATTCTGAGCATGATTTCTTGTCGGTATTGCATTGTGTTTGGAATTGGCTTAGTGGCATACATTGTGGTTTGTAGATGCAGACCTCAAATGCAGGCTCAGTGTTTCTGAGCGCATTTTCAATCCAGATTTATTGAATATTCGTCCTCATCCTCTTTTGCCACAGATATTATCAAAGAGCAAACCAAAGATCTGAGAGGCACACAGAGACAAATCAGTAGAGACCGTGCTGCTTTGGAGAAACAAGAGAAGCAAATGGTGAGTAAAAAAGAAATTTGGCAAGTATTTCCTATATTCGAGTTTTCCCTTGAAGCATACAAAGCACTTAATCTTACTAGTGCAGTCTGCTTGAGAAATATTATTCCTTTAGCCCAAAATTAAGTTCCGTTTTGGTTTCAGAGACAAGTAATTAGATAATCTAAATGGCACTAATAAGAGGGTTGTTCTTGGTAAATTACCTGAGGGCTGAGGAGAACGATAATACTTGTAAAATGGTGGTCTACATTATATCCACTGAATAATGTATTTCCCCTCAATCGTTAAATGTTTTAATCATTTCACAGTAAAAAATGTTCTGGCTTTTTAGAAAACATAAAAGTAGGAATATAATGGCTTCACAGGAGATTCCTCGGTTCTTAGAATTTAGTTTTATTTCTAGGTCAGAAAGTGCTCGGCTGTACAACACAGAGAATTGCCTAAAGTAAGCTTCTTTACAGAAATTCAGCGAAGGAATCATTTTTGTATCATAGTGATTGGAACATTTTCTGGTAAAGGCATTATCAGCTGTCCCAGATAACTTTTAAATAATAACACCCTGTCATTTGGCAGATTAATGCAATGCAGTGCAGTGGAGCTCACATTACTGTATCTTATCATGTTGGATCTACTGTCAGACTGTAGACAGGGGAACTGTACTGCTTAAGACAATCGTCTGTCACTTTTGCTCCAGCTCGCAGAATTTAAACTCTGCCTAGAAGCTGACACGTCAATAAAACATCTAAAATAAATTGTATTCCACTGCTTTGGTGGAGTGAAATGCTCCCATTTCACTCTACCAAACAGTATTAATAATCGTCATGACAGCTTCTGAAACCCAACAGCATCAGAAAGTTGCAGCAAATTTCCACATTTTCAAACAAGAAGCGTGACAGACTATTGAATCATCTATAATGATGTGTATATATATATATATATATATATATATATATATATATATATATATATATATATATATATATATTATGCCTAGAGAACAGTTTTTCACAGCTTTTTTTTTGGAAAAAGAGGAATCGCATGAGTTATCAGTGCTGCAATATATTGATATTGAGAATGAGATTGCATGTGATTCACACTGTACATGAAGCCAATGTGAGTTTCCAGCTCCTCAAAAGCCGTTAGTGGTAGACTGATTACTTTATTCATAGGGAAATTGACAGACCGATATTGATAGACTACATCTAAAGCTTGGCAAGCTCAAACGTCTCAGTTGAAACATTACCATTTGAAATACTTAATTCTTAATTAATATCTAGCACTTCCAAAAGAAACATTTAAATTGTGAATTATATTTTGCTCAGTTCTTTGTTGCTTGTCCCCGTTCACTTTGGTGGGCATCTGTCAAAAAATCCGCCAAAACATAATTGACACAGTTAATACTGGGCTGCTAATGACACATTACACTGGTGGTATTGCAGGACAGAGCTGTACATATATCTTCCTTTTTTAATAGTACATCTGTCTAAATTCTACCCGAGACCCTGTTATGCTGCATTTTTTCCCACCATTTAATACATTTACTTATTAACCTATACTCTATGAACTTGGTGTATCGGCTTCCATAGATTGCTTTGTTACCATCCACATTACCTTTTAATGAAAACTGTAGATGGTGTATCAGCAATTCCGGTAATCATTTCAGGTAAGAAGCTCTATTAGCTTTATATGATAACTCTATTTATCTTCAATAGGAAATGGAGATCAGGAAAATGGCCAAAGCTGGAAACCGAGATGCCTGCAAGATCCTGGCCAAGCAGCTGGTCCAGCTGAGGAAGCAGAAGAACCGAACCTATGCTGTGAGCTCTAAAGTGACCTCTATGTCCACACAGACCAAGGTCATGAACTCTCAAATGAAAATGGCTGGAGCTATGTCAACTACAGCCAAGGTAAGCCTATAACATTCTGGTGCCATTAAACATCTCTAAGCCCAGGAACCTGATCCTGTTAACTTGTGATTAGTGTTAGGTAGGCTCAAAACCCAGAGCCCTTTCACCTTAGATCCGGAGCTTGAAATGAATACACAAGCAGGTGTAATTAGCGTTAGCCTCTGGAGTTCAGGCAGCAATCAATTATGGAAAAGAACATTTCCTGATAAAGACCTAAACAAAAAAGAAAAGCATATTATAAACATATTGGAGGGCACATCGGGTGCCAATAGCCGTCTCAATCCCAGCTACAATAAAGGCCATAATTAAATTGCTGCACTGAAGATGCTTAAAGCAGATGGATCACAGTTTCCTTGGTCCTTGCCTTGGATTAGATGACAGTGAAGAAACACTGTTTCAAAAACAAAACATAACTTGATAAACCTGTAGGCTGTGAGTGAAGCATAGTTTTAAAATATAAATGATGGTTTATTAAATTTAGTAGTTGTTTTTCCAAGCTACTTCCTAGTTAACACACACACTCACTCACACACACATTCACACAATGCATCAGATATCCTCTGTGTCAAGAAGCTATTAATATTTACTTCCCTGACTGTTGATGATGAGTCTTGGGATTGGTAGTGCCATAGGAAAGGTTTTGTGGAAGAGTCGCTGTCAGTGACAGGGTCTGTAATGAGGCTGTGGCAGAGATGATTTGTGTAAATAATTCTCTGTAATCAAATGGGGTTTTTCTGTTTTGTCTGCAGTGTCCTTCTGCTGAAACCCCACTGGGCCTTTAAATAAGACTTCTCTTAGCTCAAGCTCATATGTGCTGTACTTACAACAAGATTTATGTTGAGCAACATTCCATATGTATTCATTCATTCTGGATCCTGCTTGTGATTATCTTTTTTTTTTTTTATCCCTGTAGATCAAATGATACCTTATTATTATTTTTTTCTAAATCTGATTCATAGCATGATCTCTGTGTATCTCGCAGACTATGCAGGCTGTCAACAAAAAAATGGACCCAAAGAAGACTTTGCAGACAATGCAAGACTTCCAAAAAGAAAACATGAAAATGGGGATGACTGAAGATTTAAGTGAGTACATTTTTTATTATTTGGTTTACCCTGATTTGAAAAATAAATAAATAAATACATTCTTTACACACCAAAATGAGACTTCCAGGAAGTCTAGCTCACAACAAAATGATCAGCAAAAATATATAGTATATGTATATAAATATTTTAAATTCTTCAAATTGCTATTTCTTTATTTACCCAGTTTACTGTATTATACACTGTATTTTTTCCAATTCTGATTGTTTATGTTAATGTTTCTACATATTTATTTATTTATTCTGTATTTCCTTGCCCTGTTGATAATTATCAGCTTTTTTCATGAACCACATGAATCGCTTAATCAGTGTTTATCTTAGAGGCTAACCTAGAGGCTAACAAGTTCAGGAAAAGCTGTTTTCTGAAGAGAAATACTCAACAATTGATTTCAAATACAATACAAACGCAAACCCTTTGTAAAGCGAGCTTATGGGTTTGTATGTTGTAGGTTTTGGTTTGTAGTCCGACATTATAGTCTTCTGACCATAATTTCACAGTGATGATATAAAGATATTAAATAATGGTTTCTAATACAGTAACACTAAAGAAATACATACATTTATCCTTTACAGGCAGCAGACATGAATCCCTTTTAGAAAGTGTCATCTCTGTTGTTGGTTTCCGTGCTTGAATGCAAAGAAGACAGAACATAATTATCATATAGATAAAATGCAGAAATAAATAAAAATGAATGTATGCACATAAAAGAACAGACAAATGAATATTGAAATACAACAAATAAATGTCAATGCATACTGAATAAATACATGTTAACAAATATACAGTACATTTGGATTATGTTTTTCAACTAAATATGATTATTTATAATATACTATTATAATGAGTCAATAATAAATTGCAAATATATGTCTTTTTTTAATTAGTTAATGAGACACTGGATGAAATCTTTAGTGAGTCTGGTGATGAAGAGGAATCTCAGGACATTGTGAACCAGATGCTGGATGAAATAGGAATTGAAATTTCTGGAAAGGTAAACAACTCATTAACTTTCTAACTATTTTTTTTCTAGTTTTCCATCTGTCACATATGAATAGTGTACTCTTCAACATAGACTTTAGTTACTTAAGGCAGATGTGCGGCTTTTGGCTTTGCCTCTGGTTTGCGGCTTACTCATTTCCATCAACTCAGACAGATGCATAATGTCCTCCCATGGGCCAAAACTTAACTCTCTCTTCCTGAATTTCTATTCAAAATTATATGATTATTTATTCTTGAAATATCTATTGAATGTCAGATATTATTTAAAAAAAATGATTGACACAGACAAGCAGCTGTGACTATTGATTTTTTAAACTGATGTGATTTTGCTGAATGGTGTTGTGCAGATGGTGAGAGCCCCCTCAGCTGGAAAGAGTCTCCCCAGTGCATCAAAGGCCAAAGCTGCTACTATTTCCGATGAGGACATTGAGAGGCAGCTGAAGGCCCTGGGAATGAATTGAACTTCTTTGCACTCTACACCTGTGCTCTCGCAGCCAAAGCAAAGGGCTTTTCCTAAGACACATACACACTGGACATGACCGCTGGCTTTGGATACAGAGCTTGCTACTAAACCGTGTAAATGAAATCAAATTGTGTAAGGAAAACAAAATGTATGAGTGATGTAGTTTGAAGGGTTTGCTGTACATACTGTGTCTTATGAAGACGGTCTCAGAATTTAAAGCATTTTTTCTTTTATAAGACAAAATGGAATTTGTCTTTCCATATACTGAAGGACCATCTCTTTCCAAATCAGTTGCCGTCATCATTTTACCCAGTGATCTAGTGCAAAATTTTATAATAAGCTACAAAATGGAGTTGTCGTATAGCAAAGGTTTCAGATAGAAGACACAATGCTCTGTCTTCTAACTAGATATAATATTAATGTATTTCTCTCGGCTTCTCCCGTTAGGGGTCGCCACAACCATCAGCTTATTAGATCAGCGTATGTTTTTCTCTAAATGCTCTTCCTGGCATAACCCTCCCCATATATCCGGACCAGTATGAGGAATGCACTGGCTTTATGCAGCCCTAATGGCTGTGGCAGACTGGGGGGGTGGGGGTTGAAGGTCTTGCTGATGGACTCAGTAGTGGCAGCTTGGCTGTATTGGGACTCGAACCTGCGACCTTTCAGTCTTCTCGTGAGATATCTTTTTATAAATCCTCATACAGTATATCCAATTTCCTGGAGTGAAAAAGTATATACCCAGAATACACCCCTGTTCTTTTTGTGACTAAGATTGCATGGTTTGCACTCCCAAAACTGAAGCATTATGGTTTTAGTTCATAGAATGTTAACTTTCTCTTAAATTGTTGAAATGATTGCTGTTTTGTACTTTTTCAGATATGACACTAATTTTCCAGTTTTTTTTTATTATCTTATGTAGGTTCTCTATCATGAATACTCAAATTAAGCTCAATCTAAGGCTTAGTTTTCTCAATGTAATGCGTGGCTTTGTTATGCACTTGGTAAGGATTTGGTAAGTATTTTTCATGTTCATGGCATCATGATGAAATGCTCTTCATTACTTGAATTAATTTGAAAAGCTAGTTGATGCATTGTGGTAATTAATGTAATAAATACTGTAATTTAGTTATGACTGCACTAGGATATGCAAGTGATCCCGTCAGCAAGAGTAACTCAATTAGCGCGATATTAGCTTCACTAAGAGGTCTTTAATTGGACGCAGACACACAGGTGTTGAGGAAACACAAAATCGTAGCGTCAGCTCCAGTTAATTATGAGGTCTAGTGTTTGCTGAAGAACACTGTGTTTCAGGCATCATTATCACAACGTTGTCGATACGTGCAGACTAATTATTCTGAAGCTCTGTTAGTGACCTGAGAATTCCCCCGTCATGGTCAAATTAGAGCCATATCCACTGATAAGAGAAAGAACATTGTGAGGATTGAAGTCAGTCTTACTGCAGTGGTTCTCATGTTAATGAGTGAATAGATCATTAGCTGAAGGACATTTACATTTAAATCATACTGTGTCTACTGAATTGAACAACTTGAATTGTAAAGTGTGAAAAAGTCATTAAACTCTGGCGTAGTTATTGTGCCAGGTGCAAAAACGATACGCTACACCTCTTTTTTTACCATTTATAATTAATCAGTATGTTTTAATGTTCATTGTTTTTTTTTTTACAACCGAATGTTAAATGTATGTGAATAGATTTTATGGATTCACTTGATTTTGTAATGAATAAAAAAATCAATACTTACTGTTTTGTTCTATTTCTTAAGTAACAGATGCATCATAAAATGAAGGGTTTTATTGGGATTTGTTTTTTTTTTGCAGAATTGCAGTGAATAAATGTCCAATTGCCAAGATAGCCTTTTAGTCCATTTGTAATAGCATTAAAGTATAGTTAATTGTTCATAATTATAAGCAAATATAATTTTTGCACAATGACTTAATGAGTTTTTGCAGCATGACCTTGCTTAATTGAATTTCTGTGGAAACCCATTAGTTTTGAAATAATATAATAGTGTGCCAATTAATGGCTTATAAATCATTTTAAGATGGATAGATGTGTCAGATAATCCATCTTTGTATTTTTAAAGGCACAATGTATTCTGTATAAATACCATGCATTTCTAGTTGCTCAATATTCCATTTCCGCAAAAACACAATATTGTATACTGTGAGTGTAAATTCAACATTATAACTCAGATAGGAAATGTTTTGTTTAGTGCAAACAGTGACAGGATGCTGATGATAGTATAGATCATGATATTTTATGAATGCGAGTGTGAATGTCCTCCTGAATGTGTTCACACACTCAATAGGATTGTCGAACATTACAATAAATTTCACAATAAAAACCCAAGGGGGAAACAGGAGAGCTAATGCTATGGCTTGACACACCTGGAGGAGTAAATTAATGTCTCCCCCCCACACACACACACTTGGGACATATTCATCCCCCACAACTTGTGTGTGCTTTCTTTATATCTGTTGAATAAAGAAGTGTTGTGAATTGAGTATAACACATAGTTAATAAGACAAGGCAGTTCAATCAATTGTGCTTATCTGTTTTTAATTATTTATGATATTAGGGTCAGTTTGAAACTCACATCAACATTACGCACATTACGCAAGTCTGTTTACTGCATGTGATTTAATTGTCACTCGCTTTCTATTATGTCACAGTGATTTTACAGTAGAAAATCAATGTCACTGATTTATATGCATACTAATTCAATATATTACATTTAAATGAGAGAGGTTGAACTGAATATATTAATTTAAATAACACATGTTTTTTTAATAACTTACTATCTTAAAATGCCTCATCCAATAATAATAAATAATAATAATAATCATAATCATTGAAAAGAAACCATTGACTCACAATGACTCACAATGACGTGAGAATATTATAAACACACAATTGTATGTTAATGTTAAGGATACAGCCGGTTCTCCTGTGCATGTGTACCATAAATGGGTCACTTCTATACAGGTAGAGCACTACATTCACTCCTGTTAACAAATCAGAAGTTTTTCTGTTGTTGTTTTCATTTCAGTATTTACTACTGTATAATATGATCATACTGAATATGACTCTGCTTATGACCAAAATTACACTCAGGATTTAACATTGTCTAAGACATTGGTGTGTTTAAAAGGTTCAGAGCCTGAGCAGAGTAGCATTTAAACACACCAATTTCATCATCTATCATGTCTACCTACAGTGTCTTTGGTCATGAAAGAACTGTGATGAAGACTTGTCTTGACCCTTTTCTCCCGTTGTCTGCGATTGCAGAACCAAACACGCACCACTTCCTTCTCCAAATGGAGCCCCTCTGCCATGCGCACAATTTCCTGTGAAGACGGCTTACTCTTCTCTGCAAAATTCCTCTCCAGTGCCTCTTTTGCCCCTAGACTGTGGAAGTGAAATAAAATGCATTTCTCATACACAGTGTGTCAAAATAACAGAGTTTCAGAGATTCAATCGCACAAACATGCACAATACCTGATGGTAGTTCTTCGTTTCCGTTTCCGTTCTTGGAGTCCCATTTTGTCATTAAATAATGCTGTGGAGGGAAATGTAGTGGAGATATGCATTTTAACCCACAGTATACTATGCAAGATAGGATACAATAATATCAGTATATTTCAAGTTTTAGTATAAACTACTTTTATTGATCACTCACCACCTGCCTGCTCAGCCTCATCCAACCATTTGGCAAGTATGGACTTCAGCTTGCAGGCATTTTTGAAACTGAGTTGTAAGTTCTCAAAGCGACAGATGGTGGTCTGACTGAATTCAGAGCCATGGACAGCTGCTAGAGCCTCTCCAACATTGGTCTGAGTGTAACCTGTGAAGTTTATCACAAATCAGACGATATTTTTTCATTATATTGACACTTGCATCTTGTAAAATGTCATTTTGTCCTCCCCTTTTGAGCTGCGTTACAAGTTTCTTTGGGGTTTAAAAAGCAACTGAAGTCATGCAATGTTTGTGGCGTAAGATTTTCACATGATCACCAGTGAAAAATGCTGGAATGTTCACTTCACTGTGTCATCTACATAAATTGAACTTCAAATAGGATACAGCAAGTGACAAATATGTGTTTAAATACAGATAAATAAAAAAAATAGAAAGTAACAGAAAATAACATCACACAAAGAAAAAACGGTTAGTGCCGGCCATTAAAAAAAACAAACAAACAAGAAAGACTGGCACAAACCGAGTTTGATCCTGCGTAGTTTGAAGTCATTGGCAAATTTCTCGAGCTCACGGATCTGGGGTGAATCCATGTCTGGTGGTTCCTCTGGGGCCCGACTCTTTCTCCTCAACTCCTGCTTGATGTCTCCCAGAGAGGGCTTCATCTGTGAACAGGGCCTGGGGCAGTGTGGAGAAACTGTGGGACAGAGTGCATGACCCTCCTGTAAGGCTGTGCTCCGGAAACTTATACAGACAAGGAGTCAGGGCACCTAAGGGTTAGATGAAGTCAGGAACTTTAGCAATGCTAAAATGGTGTGCTTATTCATGAACAACTAGTAAGAAAAAGATGCTATATGTAATGCTATACAACACGTCTAAGGATCTAAACATCACGCCATGTTTAGCTAAAGTTTTTGAAAATCAGTACGACAGCATTTTATTTTTGCAATAAAAAAGGACTTTGCTTCCCCCTTGTGGATAGCTTTGCACACTACATTGCCTTTCATATGCATTTCATAGTTGTTTCGTCTTATAACAATGGAAAAATCTGGTTTAAATTACACTTAAAATCGCATGCAAGATCATGATTTCTCTATAATTGATTTTTTTTTTAAATTAAGGATTCAAAAGACAGGACCTTTGTATTCAGGAACTCCTCTAACCTTTAAAAAAAATCCACAGCAATATAATAATGCAGATTTATGCTAACACGCTGTAATATTACAGGGCTATTGAGGCTATTTATGTGTTTTTTTGTGGGAATTCCTCTGACAAAAATAGCTTTTCCTCTAGCTGATCATTTGCAAGCTTACAAGTTAGTGAGGTTTACATAGAAACTGACTAGTCTTAAAAGACCAGCTCAATTGTTTTGTACACCTCAGAAATCAGTTTTGGATGGGCAGAATGACCTTGACAGGTAGCATTCTTATTCAGTACATCTAAAGCACAAGTGAGGGCTGCGTTAATGTTCTTTCCTGAAAAAAATGTACCTTGAAGTGAGTTGGCTCCATTGACCATATTGTGTGGGACACTGCAGGTCTGTAGGATGCGCGTCTGCGAGATGCTGGCTGAGAGCATTTCCTGTGCTGGGGACAGAAAACCTATGCTGTCATCGTCAAATAGTCACACTCACATTCGAAGAGTAGCATTGATTGCTATCACTCAAAGCACTGAATCATGCTTTGAATGAAGGCTTCTGAAGAGATCTCTGACAGAGGGGAACAGCGAGGCGACCCAACACACCTGCCATCATGCCATAAGTGGTCTGCTGGTTGCTATAGTGACATGGGGGCATGGAGTAGTGCAGGCCGGCAGAAGCATTGCTCAGGGCAGAAGTGGACAGATGCATGTGAGAGCGCTTGGATGACTGGACCAGGGGAAGACCTGAGGGAACTGTAGAGAGGAGCACAGAAAACATATAACCTTGCAAGCAATATCCAAAGGACAAAGTGATAAGAAATATGACAGATGTGCCACAGGGATTTCTGCCACTGAGATAAAATTCTCACATTGATTTGACATTCTATGTTGAACTATATTGCACGTACACACCCCCATACACACTATATGGGCTTGTTGCTGTTTTGTTTCTTAAATAGTTAGTCCCTGTTTTTAGCAGTTTTGTAAAATTATATAGTCTCTTTGAGACTGTGATACTTGCAGAGCACACATTATATTTTTATTTGCCTGAAAAGCGTTGTCTTACATAATAAATAATATTGATTATATTGATAATATTGATATTGATATAAACTATTGATAATAGTTTTTATCAATAATAAATAGTTCATAAATTACTATTTATAGCAAAAGTTTAAATTAAACAAAATAAATTGTAAGATTTAGCAAATAACTGTATTTGCATAAAATAATGTATGTATTACATGTTTAAAGATTCAAAGACAGTTTCTTTAGTGCAAATATTTGTTACTAATGGTTTCTTTCAGTATTCGTTTGATAATAAAAACATGACAGAAAAAAATAACATTGTCTTACTAAAATTACTTGAGCACCTATGATCTCTTCTAGCTTTGCTTTACTATTGCTATTATGTTCTCATCACACCTGTAGACTGTGAAAACAAAACTTTGTTGAATTAATCCTCCCATCCAAAATTATACAAGGATCTCATCATTTTTTGTTATTTTTATCTGCACATGATAAGGCAACACATGATAAATCAGTGTGACAGCAATCGTCAATACATTATTAGATAATCAACCCACTTCAAAATCCTCAGGGCCATCTACCTGAATTCAAACTCTGGCAAGTATATAATTGTGCGCTTGCAGAAATAGCATAATAGGTGCATTATACCATTAAGCAATTGTGCTTGAGTGCTAGGATTTATTGTGTGTGGAAATGAGTGGGAGGAAAAACATCACTCAGTTCAGTGAGCTTCTTAGGAACATTTAATCAAAGCTGTCTCACATGCAAGTTACTGATGCAAAGACAAATCCTTATTTAGTTATCAACATGCCAAAGCAACAACATGTCTGCTTCTGTAATTGCAGTGTGAAAACAGCAGCTGTGCAAACGGAGCTTATAATTTTTACTTATTCAAATCAATTACTAATTGTCAGCACAAATTCTCCACATGCTAACTTACACACACATACAAAACCGCAACTCGGCCCATTTTTATTAGCGGTGTACAGCTGTTCCCTTGTCAAAAAAAAAATATAGCAAATATTAGCAATTTTATAAGCAAATATTACACAATTTCATGTGAAGTATTTCAGCCAAACTAAAGAAGTTCAGGTATAGTTAAAAGCACTTGAGTGACAACTTATAGCAAGCCTCTTCATCTTCAGATTTCTGAGTATTTCAAGACAACATGCTGAGTAGTTTGCGATGAAGACTGCTGAGTGAATGCTACTTTGCAGAAAATCTTTTATTTAATTCTGTGAATTAAATCACAGTGTCAGCCAGACTGCCTGAGGTAGACCCGTAACACATCAGCAGGCAAGAAAACATCTCAATCCTCAATAATACTCTTGGAATTGCTTGTAGAGTGGGCTGACAGATGGCAGTTTTCTTATAAAGGTTCTTACCTCTATTTCAGCCCTACATAAATGTGGTGAGTCTACGGAAAAGTGTTACATTTACCTGGAGGCACAATGTTGGTGGTGTGGCTGGTGACAGGAAGGCAGTCAGCAGCTCCAGCATGGTGCATAAGCAGAGGTAGAGCAGCTGATTCGCCACTCAAAGCGCTGAACGAGTCAGTACTACTGAAGGCCTGGCAACTCATGTCTTTCTGTCTAGCGCTGTTCCAATGTCTCTGTATCGACGGTGGTCAGCTACGCTACAAGTTTCAGGACACCTGTGTGACACACGCAGCGTGTGCAGGTATTTATAGCGGCTTTTCCTACAGGTTTGCTCATCCATGTTAATGCTTTCCTTCTCAGGGCTACACCAGACCTCTGCAGCCTCAGAGCAAAAGCACAGTAATTAGGGCAAAAAGGGGTAACTTGACACTTCTTCCCCCTCCCCGCATTTCCACTGTCTACAAGGGTTTCAGTTAATGCCTGTCACAGCTTTAACAAATCCAGTGTGATTGTTTATCAGAATATACAAAGGGAGCCAATTATAAAATGCTGTGCAACGAGTTAGATGTTGTTTGAATATGTGCGAAAAGAAAGAAACAAGCATGAATATAAATTGGAACAAGAGTAAATATGCAAGATTTTGAAATCAAAGATGTGTAATAATAAAAACTTGGGCTGACTACGTATGTGAACATATTTTACAAGCACTGTAATGACTACACAAAACATTATGTGAGACATTAGGTTATATGATTCACCTTCAGTTTTTAATCAGTGAAAATCTGTTCATCTCTCCCGGCTTTACATCTGTCACTTTCATAAGTGCAACTGCAGGGAATCGTTCTGTAGTAAAATTAACTAATTTTGAGCAATCATTTATGTAGGCTTTTTTTTATGTTTACAGCATGCCATCTGGAAAGTGAAGATTATCCTTTAGATGACTTCTATTCAGGTAGTTCATTTGTGTAATTGTTAAAAGCACAAGTTTGAGCTGCCGTGATTAGGCCTCATCCCGACGCCTTAACTTGCTCTATTTGTGATTGTTTTACTCTCTGTACTTAAGTGAGCAGGTGATTTGTGCCCACCCACAACTGATAAGCCGTTAATGTACAGCGCTTCAAGGACCTGTAACATATAATGGCTTATTGGTATATACTAATCTTTATGCATTTTAAGGTTTTTACACTTTTTTTTAAATAACAATTTCTTTGTTCCCATTCAAATTTCTCAAAAGACATTTGCAAAAACTGTCAGATCATAAAATATCACCTTTGTTTCAAAATAGAAAACTATATTGAAACAAGGCAATACTCACTTTACCCTCATATTATATTTTTTGCTGCTGAAAATATCTATATATATATATATATATATATATATATATATATATATATATACATATATATATATATATATACACACACACGCACACACACACACACACACACACACACACACACACACACACATAAATAAACAATAGGCCATGTGGCATGCATATATTATGGGTTTCAGTGTCAAGAGTCACTTCATTAGACTTAAAAGAAGAGGATTAAAATATAACTGTTGTATGACAGGCTAATATTAAGCCTTACAGTTTATGACATTGCACACAATTCTCAAATTGTTGTGTGTCAAAGTACATATTGTTTTTTCATAGTTAATAGCATGGTGCGGTGTGGTGCCTAGGCCCTAGATGAGGTGTTTAGCTCCATTTAATGATGTGCTGATGCCAAAGGCTGTAAACTTGTGATTGGCTTTTAAATTCTAAGGGTTGCTTTTAAAAATGACACATATTCAAAAAAAAGCTCCACACAAGAGTGCATTTTTCAGACAGACGCAGGCAGGAGGCATAAAGAACAAACAAACCCATTTCCCATGAAAACGGACAAAAGAGCAGTGATTTGGGAGAGTAGGGCAATGTTTATTAGGTCTCTTAGGGTAAATCCTTGCATGCTGAGCCCTCATAGCCTTCCAGACTAACCAGGCCCAACTACACAAAGCCTCTGGTGTTAATTAGCCTGGCGAGATTGAACGAAGGCCTAGAGCTGTCCTTTTGCACCTGTTCCAGCCTGTCTCCTGTCTCTCATTGCCCGACATGGTGACACCTCAAATCTTTCAACTAGGTCTCCAGTGGGAACAGCAGCTATATACACCTTCTCACAGGTATCACAGCTTAACTATTTAATACACATTTATGCAGTATACAAATCAAATTAATGGTGTTTGTTTTGTAAAAAATTCCAGAGTAGTTTTGAATCATACAACTAAATCTAAATATTAATTATTGATGCATTGATATATATATACAATTAAATTGCCAAAAAAAAACAAGAAAGATTTTTAATACTGTGTACTTTTGTCCAAAAAATGAAACAACAAACAACAAAAACCTTTGACTTCTTTAACAGCTGTTGGATGCTACTTTTGATTGCCTGAAAATTAATCAAGTGGCTTTGATAAATGTCATCTGCAAAACAGGCCACAGCTCCCAGCTTTAATTTCTTAATTATGCAAACATGAACTACTGTGGAGCTCAGTGTACCGATGAATATCAAGACAACCGTACATTTAATTCCTAAAACATCTGCCTGGAGGGATCAGTAACTCGGCTTTCAATGAATAAACAGGAAAAACAGTGGCAATGAAGATAATTTCATCATCATATTCAATATCTCGCAGCATACTAAAACGTTAGGCCGGAGGCCAAGCAAGGCAGGTCTAGTTTCATTGGTCTACATCAGCTGGAGGCATTTATTTATTATCGCTGATAGTTTTATTTTTATTTTTATTATTATTTTGATTACATATGCAAACACAAGCAAAGTTATTTTTGTTTTGTTTTTTACAGATTTTTATTTGTTTTGACATGTTCATATACATTCCCAATACTGAATGTGCCATACTTTAAGGCTGGTACACAATTTCAATAATTTAATACTCTAATAAACAGTATATGCTAACTCTGTGGTATTACTTCTCCCAGCTTCTCATTTTATGTGCGTACTGAATGTTTGAAACTTTCTGTTTAGTAATCATTACTTGGTGGAATTTATGCAACAAGAGACATACCTCATTCATTGCTTGTTCCATTTTCATCATAGTCTCTCTTTAGTCTGCGGTGAATTTGAATTTACACTGAATTTACAAATCAGTTGTAAGTGAGCTAGAATGTTTTATGCCAATGAAAATAAATAACAAGGAGACTAAATATTGCATTTTTCATAAAGAGGAAGCCTTCAATTCAAAGAGATGTTAAGTGAGGTCAGATTATCAGTACAACAACATGTATAAATAGAGCAGTAAAAACAGATTAGTATACTAACCACGCCAATGTCTATAACAGTAAAAATTGTTTAGAAAAAGGTTTTGTGAATCATGCTGATAAAGCCAAGAAGAACAAAACAATTACTCCCATGTAACTGCAAAACAATAGGTTACATAAATAAACCTTTCCAAATTAAACTCAATATATAGAATCGCATAAGTTGTTGCTTTATACAGTAAAGCCAATAACTAACAAAAGAGACTGAAAGTCTGTCAAAATCACAATTTCTAATTAAAACAATTAAAAGGGGATATAAGATTACTTTTAATCACTGTATGAAATGGAATTCCATGAATAAAAGCTTTTTATTGTATTGCCTACACATCACACTAGGCATTGATTAAATATACTTGCAAATGGTGACAAAGAACACAATTTTCATCACATTCAGATTTATGCAAGCCATCCAATAGGAATATGTCCAAGAGGGTTTTTCATTCCATTTCTATTAGCAAGAGATAGCAAGTCAAAGCACCTTTGTTCTAAATGGATGGCAGGTCATCACCCTTGGTTTCAGAGAATTGCCTTGTAATGTAATGGACAATACTATGATCCATCTAAGGACTTTCCTGATTGAAAATGAAAATATATGGTAATAGTTGGTAACTAAGCAACAAGCGCAGTAAAAATCTGTCTGTTGCTGTGATGGCAGGCTGGTTGAGTTCCCTCAGCCTGTCAAGCACGATCAGCCTCTTCTCTACACAAACCGCAGCGTCAAACCTAGTAAATGAACACAGTATGGTCAATGCTTATTTTATGCTTATTATCAGATCTTCAGTAGTTTCTTAATATGTAAATGAATTGTCATATTATTAGTAGAATTTCATTACAAAATAATAATACAAATGATGAAGAACATGTAGGTCTACAACAATCAGTTGGTCTAATTCTATAAGTTTAGAGTTTATTTATTTATTTATTTTTTGAGCAATGCATGCATATGTCCAGCAGGAGGGTTTCAAAGGACTTTATGGAAACCTCTGATTCTTAAAATACCCAGGCAAAGCATTCAACGTATTACTTCAGTCCTTACCATAGATGAACCTAAAAATGTATCTTAAAATACAAATATACATTTGTTTAAAATTAATTAAATATACGGACAAAATCATTCATAGACCAAACTTTTCCAGCCATATGTAGTTTTTCCCAAACACTTACCACCATGTCAGAGACACACAGATGTATTAGGATGAAGTAACATAAAATGTTCCAAAAATGTGACAATACCCCTGTGCAAAAAGCCAGATCCATGAAGATGTATTTTACCCAAGTTATATTAAAGTGCTATATTAGGAAAATACTATTTATAAAATGTTATTAGTTAAACAAATGAACCACCTGATGACATTTACACTAGAAGACACAATTAACACCAGTCATTTATGCAAGAAAAACGTGTGCTTTTTCATCCCTTTTATTAGAGTGCCACTGCAATTCCTTTTTTGTCACATGATACTGATCACTGACACCTGTTTCTTGTGTATAATGCTTTAATCCTCATAGCACGCATTGCTGGATGTTTGTCTCATCGAGTATTCACACACGCTTGGGTTTGGGTTTTTGAACGTATTCTTATTTCTAAGTATTCTGTGACTTGTTTCTAGTGTTTGGATATTATGTTTGCAAAACAGAAGAAAATATTGCATTTGCATCTGCTTCCCTGATGTAATGCGATAACTCCATTCTGGAGAAATATGATTAGATCATAGGCCAAGCAAATATGGATCACACCTTTATACTTTATGCAAAAATACTTTGTACTAGACATGTAGGATATTACTTTACTACAAATGTTGGTATGAACTTTCGATGGTCTACTCTATATGCACCAAAAATGGTAAACAGTTGCCATTTATTTTCATTATGATTTATGGCATTGTGTAGTCAGTAGCTTTGAAGCAGATAAAAGTGCTGGGTCTAATGACAGGGCTGCTGCTGTCCCTTGTAGTCCTTAAATACAGCCTGGAGGCTAAGATCAAACAGGGCACTGCACGGATCAAGGATGAAAGTGTCCTAGTGCAAGGCCACTGTACATAGATTCAAGATTAATTACAAGATTATCAGACCAGTTCACCTTTATAGTGCAGGTGCCAGTACATTTTTTTATGAATGCTACAGTAGTAAGTAGTGAAGTAGTTCCACAAGGATCGATCTTAAGCCCTCTGCTTTTCTTCTTTAAACACACACACACACACACACACACACGTACATATATATATATATATATATATATATATATATATATATATATATATATATATATATGCAGCCTCTAGGTGAAATTATATGTAAACATGGTATCAGCTTCCATTGCTATGCTGATGATACACAGTTGTATGTTGTATCAGCAAAACCAGATGAGAGAGATCATCTTAACAATGTTAAGAATTGTGTAAAGGATGCTCGAGAACTCCTCTTTGTAATCCTTTTTGTTAAACATTCTGCTTAACTTGGATAAGACGGAAGTACATTTACCGGTACTAGAAGTATGTTGTTACATCATGCACACTAAAACTAGTTCATGCATTAAATCATGCATTGATTATTAAACAATTCTACCGACGTTAAAAGCACTCAATGGTCTCACACCACGGTATCTGAGTGAACTTCTGTACTGTTATGATCCTCCACACTTCAAAAGGTGCAGGCTATTTGTTTGTATCTCAAATTAAGAAGGCTGCGGCAGGGGGCAGAGCATTCTTCTACAAAATGCTCAACAGCTATGCAACAACCTGAGTGTTTGTGATTCAGACACAGTCTGAAGTCTTTAATCAGCAGTCTTTTCTTACAGTAGGTAATTTAGAGGGATTATAGATGTAGAATATTGGTGAACTGGAATATTTGTATGCTGTCCCCACTCCCCACTCTCACACATTCACTCAGGTTTGTTTACAGTGATGTTGCGGGCTGGCTCTTATCCCAGAGATCCCTCATGTCTCTGTTACCTTCTGGCTCTACCTTTTAGTTATGCAAGGCTTTCTTCCTTGTTCCCCCTGCCCTCTCTCTCTCTCTCTCTCTCTCTCTCTATCTATCTATCTCTCTATCTCTCTGTCTCTGTCTCTCTGTGTCTCTCACTAAGGCGAGTTATAGATGCCCCTGAGGTACCTCATCTACAGCCTAGGGATTCGAAAAATTACAGAACCACTTGGGAGCTTCAATATGGATTGGGGCTCACTCTATGCCACTGACCAACGGCTACATTTTACTTTACAAATTATCACCTAAAACATTGTTGAGCTGTAATAAACAGTATTTCAGTGTCACCCAGATGAGGTTGGGTTCCCTCATGAGTCTGGTTCCTCTCAAAGTTTCTTCCTTATTCCATCTCAGGGAGTTTTTCCTTGCCACAATCGGCACCGACTTGCTCATAAGGGAGCTTACATTTATAAAGAACAATCTATTTCATTTTTAATGCATTATCTGTGCTATTAGCTTCTTTGAGACAATGTCCATCGTTAGAAGTGCTATACAAATAAAAATTTATTGAATTGAATCCCGAAATCCTTTTTGTTAGAGTGATTTTGCCTATTGTTATCTAAGCAATTAAAATAAGACTATAGCAAAGCTCCAAATAAATTAGATTTTTATTCAGACTTGTTACTTCCTGTAAATAGTTAGTGTTAAATATACAAGGAGATTATATAACATTTGAATTATTTTTAAATATGAAAGAAAATGTACTAACCTTTCACAATCAGTGGCTAAAGGGAACACATGTATACCTTCTTGTACTACCTATGTATATAAATTTCAACAACTACAGCAACTGTATAGATTTCAGAAACTGGTGAGATTTTCAGTTTACACAGAATGGTAAGGTGGAAATACGGTGCTGATGAGACTGGATAGAGGAAAAGAGCTGGAATGGTTCAATCTAACAGAAATGGTAGGCTTTATTTGCCAACATAAAAAATATCAACAGTTATACACTGACAATGTACAGGAATATTAGAGGGAAAAGACTTTACCGAGTGAAAAGATACTGATGATGAGCTAATGATTGACACAGGGAACTGAGCAGCTGTGTTGTTTCATGTTTTCTTTACACAAAGAAAAAAAAGAATCAAAAACATTAGGTCTTGACCTCATGAAACAATGTGATGAAGTGAAGACCATATCAGCAGGGAGGCAGAGAGATAGTGAGAGAAGAGACAAAATGAGAATGATGAGGGAAAATCAGACAGCTGAAAGCCTTTTCCCTGGGCAGATTTGTTGTTTTTCCATCTCTCTATCTGTACCTCAAAGTAAATGTTTTTGCTGTTAGCTATTGTTATTAAGTGACTTTGCAACATGATCTCAATGTAATATTAGTAGGAAAATGAGAACCAAGGAAACATTATACATTATACATTATATGAGCAATTATAATAATGGAAAGTAAATGAACAGAATGTCGGACTGCAAAACAGCATCCATTCTTTTAGGTGCACATCAAGGTGCAGGTTTTGAAAGAACTCAGATAGGTTGTTCCCAACATCTTGGAGAACTAAGCACAGATCTTCTTTGGATGTAGGCTGCCTCAAATCATTCTGTCACTTAATGTAATCAACATGAGTGACGTTGAGATAAGGTGGGCCCAAACTGCCACTTCCAGGATTTCTTTGTTCTTTTCTACACTGACATTGTCTGTATGTTTGGGCTTATTTTGCTGCAGAATAAATTTGGGCATCAGACACCTCACTCATGCAGTTAGACACAATCCTAACTAAATCTCCAACTCCATTTGCAGAAATGCAGCCCCAAACTTGCAAGGACCCTGCTCCATGCTTTTCTTTTGCCTGTAAACATTGATTACTGTACTGCGCATCAGCTTCTTTGGCAAACAACTTGTTTTTTGTGTTACAGTCAAATATAACAAATTTTGACTCATCAGGCAAGTACTCATCATGTGTCTTTCATCTGCTGTATTAAGTTTCCTTGGATGCTCACTATATCGATGGTTCTCAGCATTGCCTGTTTCTTTGTGCTTCTTCAAAAACAGGAATTGAAATCCCAGCCTGCTTTGAAATCTGTGTTTGGGATAGACATTGCTGATGCTGATGACCTTGTGTCTTGTTGCTGTGTAAATTATATATGGATTTTTTTCTATAGTGCCCACTGTAGCCACAGATCCTGTCTGATCAGAATAGAACCTAGTGTGGTCTTCTGCTGTTGAAATACATCATAGTACAATGTCTTGTGCTCCAGTATTACTATTCATCTCACAACAGTTGTAAAGATTTTTTTTTTATTGCATTACATAAGCATGCCTGTCAGTCCAATCCAAGCTGGCCATTCTTCTCTGACCATTGTTGTCAAGAACACATTTCCACCTGAAGAACTGCCATGGATTTTTTTAAGCCATTCTGTGAAAACTCCAGAGACATTCACATACAGATTACAGTGTTGTGAGTGTTGATCTCAGGAGACTAGAAGTTTCTAAAACACGGGAAACAGTCTGCTGTAATTAGGCACAGCTTTAATTATCATATCATAGACTTTGTAAGAAAGAACAAGTGCAGATAAAAGAAGAATCATTATAGCTGTGAGTTGCAACACAGTGCCTCCAAATTCAGATTCATGCTAATACTATGCCTCTGAGATTCACCCCTGGAAGGTTTTCTCCCAAAGCTGTAATGAGCATCTCAACTACTCAGTAGTAGGTTACTTCCCTGTTAGGAATAGCAATTAAAGAATCTTATCAAAAATATAATTAAGATGTATTTTTATCATCCTAATCATGCTCTCATCCATGAAAAAACGATAAGGTTTTAGTTTTAAAATTTTTAGTTTTCAGTTTTAAAGATGAATTGAAAATGTATTGATGCCGTTTTGTATTATATCGAGAGTTCAGGAAAGTATTTAGAACTGGAGAACTACATGATGTTTGCAAATGATATGTTGAATTAATTTAGAGCTCCTGTGATGGACTTGCAGAAAAGGTACATTGATCAAAAAATTAGGGGACACTAAATCATCACAGTACATCAACAAGTCAATAAAGCTTCAATTATGTCATTCTGTCTACTTAGAAAATATAAGGGATTATGAACCTGATTCACCAGCTTTGGTGCAAATAAAAGTGACAAGCAAAAAAAGCAAGCAATTACTCTCTTCCTGTCTGTAACCTGGTTTTGTAGCTTGTCACTTGCAGCATAAGGAGCACCTGCAACGGTACCCATACTGCTGTTCAGTACCGGGATGAAATCCTCAGAACAACTTCAGAACTTATGCTGGTGCATTTATACCCCGGGTTCTTTCTGGTACATAACAATGACTGGCTAAAGGATACTTACACTGGCTATACTGGTCTACACATTCCCTGGACTTAAGTCTAAATTTAGATCTTATGGGACATTTTGTAATGAAAAATATTGAAGCCATCAAGTAGTAAAACAAACTTAGGTTAGATCTCCTCCTCTGCCATAGATTAGATGGCCACCTCTGCCATCTCTTCAGCATGCCTTAATATGATAGTGGCCATGATAGTGTATTTTCTATTTATGAAAATAAAGAGCAAATAGATGGGTCAATATTCATCTTAACATTCAAGATGAATTCTGTTTGTAATATTTTAAGATAGCAAATATAGTAACATTACATTCATATATATATATATATATATATATATATATATATATATATATATATTATATATATATATATATATATATATATATATATATATATATATATAGAGGTGCTAAAAAACCCTTATATCTACTTGGATAATAACTGAATAATGTGTATTGGTTAGGCGACAGCGTCCTTAAGAGGGAGCTGGCAGAACTTGTGAGGCACAAGTTGTTTGAAATGTGAACCCAGTTCTCAGGTAAAACTCTGCATGCCTTCTAAGATATTCCACTCACATCACACACCGTCTCTGGGGATGGGGGTTTGTGTTCTTCCTCTACAGAGGCTGATTGACATATATAAATTGTCCATAGTGTGTGACTGTGTGTGATTGTGTGTGTTATTGTGTGTGGTCGTGCGCGCATTTGGGACTGGGTTGATACACTGTCCAGATTGTACCTGTCTTGCCCCCTTGGATAGGCTTCAGGCTCCGCCCATTAACCCATGAATTGTAAACAATGCAGAAAATGGATGGATTATATTTAAGTTCTTTCGGTTACAACCTTATGTAAACGTAGCATCATTGGAAATGATTTTGTGACCTCCAAGATGCTAAAGTAATCTTTTCAAACTGGTTTTCTGCTGAATGGTTAGGGTTAGAATCAAACAAATCATATCCAAACATAAAATTACAACAGTGACACCATTGCATAGTATAAACAGGAGACCTAAGCCATCAGGTTAAAAATGGTTTGCATTACTACTTATTAGAACTAAGAAGGTAATGAGTAACTTATTAGGTAGTTGGTACTAATGTCTTGATTGCAGCTCACCTCAGCTCCACCTTTGAGGACACATCAATAATTTGCTTCCCTATAGCTGTAGCTTATCAAAATCACATGCTATGACATTTTATTCATATGCATTGTAATTCTAAGCTCTTTACTGCTCTGCAAATCTTCCTATTGTACTCAAGTATGGTTTAGAGGTATGCTGTTAATCTTTCTATTTCTATCTGCCCTCGATGATTAAATCCTGCTTCCCACCTTGTGATATTTTCACAAAATGCCAAGAAATCTTTTTTTCTTCGCTGTGAATCTGTCCAATCTGTCGAGATAATAGATACGTTGATGACCATTTGATCTTCTCCTCTGTTTTTCTGCATAAGCTTAGCTCAACTAGAACAGCCACACTGAAACAATAAACTGTCTTGAAAAAGTAGAGAACATTTCACCAAAAAAGGCATGCAGATACTCCGCTTTTACTGTTTCTTTTAGACTTAGGTGAATCTCTAGACCTAATGTGTCCCTGTAATTCATTAATTCCTCTTCAGTAACTGCTTTAAGCAGTTGGGGAGAATCAAGAGCCTATTCCCGGAACACTAGGAATGACTTGGATGGGACTCTAGCACATCAATTGGCACAATACACACACTTTCTTATACATACTCAATCATTCACCAATATGGACATTTTATTGTAACCATAGGTCGTATCAGCATGTTTTTGGGTTAGTGGAAGGATGCCAGAGTACACAGAGGAACCACATGCAAACATGTGGGAAACAGTGTGAAAATCCATATAGACAAAAGCCCAAGCTTAACCCAAATCTTATGTCTTGCAGGTAAGCAAAACAACCGACTTAATTGGACTTAATTTGCATTTCTCTTGGAAATACTATAGAATTACATAAGTTATGCTGTCTAGGAAAACTATATGATTCACTGCAAGTCTGTCAAAGCAATTCAAGTTCAAAGACCATTACTATAATGACAACAGACGAAGATATAGTACTACACTACAAACATGAAGCACTCTCTGTGTTCTCCCACCAAAAATGGTCTCCCTTCATCTGTATGTGTCCTATCTCTGTCACTCTTTCTCTATTTCTTTCCTCATGAGTCTTTTTATCTTTTCACAGTAATAGAGCATTTGCATAATGTGCAAAGAATTCAGCAGCTTTTTCATAACTGCAAAATGATAAGATAACTTTTGTCCATTATTCTGACAAGGGGCACATGCCATTGCCTATACAGTGCAATGGCAAAAGAAATTTGATGACTAAATTTCCTCCCATAATGAAAACCGTGGTTCATCAGGGATAAAAGACTCGCTTCACAGAGAAAACTATCAAACTACCCTGGATTTCAAAATGCATATCTCTGATAGATGAAAAAGTCACTAAAGGCAAAAAAAGATCAAAACCCAACAGCTTATTGACATTTTGCAGTGACTCCGCAGCAGGTGCTATATGCCAGATAAAAACAATTCTGATTTTGAATGGTTTTATTGTGTGTGTTTTTCAGTTCCCTTTACACTCTGAGTGGCCATCAACCGTAAAACTTCTGTCACAGTTACTGGATATTTACAAAATTAGACTGCATGGTAATATCTTCATAATTCTGCAATCAGAAGGGGCATGCCGGTCTGAATTAGCAAGTAATTGCAGCATAATATTCACCTGTTCAGTGAAACTATTTGATGCTCTATAGTGAGATTATTTATGCCCCCTTTCTTTTCTCTATTACATGGAATAAAAGAAAAACATTATGGTTTTGC
>JACRUU010000011.1:9869730-10129730 GCA_030449085.1 Kryptopterus vitreolus | reverse complement strand
AATGCATTTTATAGCAGGCACCTGCTATAAAAATGCTCTTGTTTTGTTTGTAATCAGTCCTTGTAAAGGGTTGAGACAATAGTCTTCAGATAGATCTAGTGCTGTAAGTATTACTTTCAGAGACTGTGATGTCTTTCATATAAAATGGACCAGGGTCATCCCATCATCTGTGACAAAGATTGTGTTATAGAAGGGGGATTCAGATACCCTGCAGGGAACTGCAATCATGTCTTTCCCTGGGTATATACTGTCCAAGAGCTGACATAATTTTGTACACCAATGGTAAAAATTGGAACACCAAGAGGAGAAGAGTTTCTGGGCTTTAATTTTGTACACCAATGGTAAAAATTGGAACACCAAGAGGAGAAGAGTTTCTGGGCTTTAATTTTGTACACCAATGGTAAAAATTGGAACACCAAGAGGAGAAGAGTTTCTGGGCTTTAGGGTAGTTTTAATGGGATTAGTCATCAAAGTGAAAAGATAATGGGACACCTTTAGGTTGATTGACAAGAAATTCATATTTTCCTATATTACGATTTTTTAAAGGCAGAATCTGATAACAGTCGAGTGGAGTATCTGGAAATCCTTTTTGTTTGGGTAAAAGTACCATCTTGACTCCCAATTCAGAGGCATGCACATATGAATGTGACAAGTTTGCATCCAATATGATGAAAACAGCATGCGTTTTGATGGAAGTAAGCTGTTTACAAATGGAGGTGCTGTCACTGTGCATTTAAACAGTTATTCATAAGCCAGTGAAATGAGTAATAAGTGGCAGTACTCAGAGGAGGTAGAGCATTGGGTATGCACTCTAATGTGCACATTGTGCATGGTAGTATCTGTTGTCTTTTTGGTTATGACAGAAAAGAGAGTTTAAAGTACTTTCATGTCTATTTAAATCTTCCTCTTATCATTATCCTGCCAGCCTGTTTGCTTTTATCAGGTGCCAAAACATTACTGAAGTTTAACATTTAAATAAAGCAATGATGACACGAAGGACGACAAAGAAAATAATGCACAATTAATTGTAAACTGGTACTTCTTACAGAAATTGTATTTTGCTCATTCCATCAGCCTCTACAAGTTTAATATGAGCATGGCATTATACAAAATGGATGCAAGTCATGAATTTTGATCATGCATAATATTAGGATTCAGAATTAGTTTCAATTAGATTCTTAATAAAGATATTCTTTAAACTTTGCCTCAGTGTTATAATAGATAATACTTCTCAAAGGTCAAGATAATATGTAAATATGGGAAGTTGAGAGCATGAGACATTAGGACATGTTGTTTAATTAACCTTACCAGACACTGTTGGGCAGACCGTGACAATTTTCTACAGTGTGAATATAACTTTAATCACAGCATATGCCATTGTAATTTTTTGTTTTGTTTTATAGATTACAAAATAGTTTCATTAAGATAGCTTTCAATGATTTCTTTAAATGAATGTTTCCAGGTTTTCAACAAAATTTGCAGTTCTTCAATTTAGCATTTCAAATTGTACTTTACTTGCACCACAGAGTGTCTTTATTAGCTCTGTAACTATCTTAATCATAGAACGTCAGGGAGAAGGTTATGCATTCATCAACTCCTAATTCATTACTTTTGACTATGTACTATGTTTAATTGAAGCACCTGTATTGAATGAACTTTTTAAAGCTGAGTCATTGCTAGGAAATTGACTTGAAATAATAATGTAGTTTAGTATTTCTTTCAGTGCCTTTTTCTCTTTGAAAGATAATACCATCACTATGACAACTATGCTACTATAGGTACAGAAATGTGCATTACGGTTTTCTGAGCTTAGTTTTTGTTACCAACACCTTTACCCTCTTGCCATTTAGCTCTGTCACACTAAAAGCAACACTCACCTCTATATTTCTGATGTTCCGGCTCAAGCACACAATACAATAAATGTTATTCTGATAAAGTTTTCTTCTGTATATATCTTATATTATACATACAACCTTATTCAGCCTTATTCTCTGGTCTTAGCAATATTTTCAACATTCTTCTCTGACCACTATGAATCACCAGGAGCTGTTTTGTTATTTAGATTGACAATCACAGCTTTTTTGGTTTGTTTTGTATTATTATTATTATTATTATTTATTTATTTATTTATTTTGGCCAATTCATATAATGGTTGACAGTCAACATTATCGCTCAACTATAACGTGGCATTCAAAATCTCATAACTCTCTCCTTCGTACATTCCATCATTCGATATAATGTTGCTGAACATGCTAGTCTACATGATTTAACGCAAAGGGTTGTGTAACATGATCAGTATAAATGCTTATAAATGCTGTAAATGCAGACAATGGAAAGGAAGTGAAAGTTACTTTTAAAGAATCTGAAAGTTCATTTTAGCATGGTAATGGAAGGTAAACAAACAAACAAACATAAAAATACTACATGGCTGTACACAAGAAATTGTCACAAGTATATAGTCATGAAATTGCATAATGGGTTGTACTGGAGAGCTCTGTGGCTTTCGATGTGGCACTGTCACGCATGTATCACAAAAGACTCATCTATGAGTAAACAAATTGTCTCTACAAACATTAGCAGAAGAATTGTTAGTCATGAGCTTCATGGGTTGGGTTTCCATGGATGCACATCCGCACAGAGTCCTGCTCTCAACCTCATTGATCATAGAAATAAATTGGAATGCAGACTGCATATGCCTTATCGCGCAACAGTACTAATCATTACTAGACCTCAGTAGTGCCCTTGTGGCTGAACAGAAACTAATCCCCACAGCCAGGCTGAGGCTACCTATAGTGACATACACACATTCCAAAGTGATGTTTGGGTGTTCACAAACCTTTAGTCATATTGTATTATAAAATCAGTATTCTATGTAAATGCAGCAAAAAAGTTTAAAATGTAATTGTGAAAGTCGAAAATAACAAGTTCATTAGTTACATTTGTTTTAGAGCAAGCAGAATATACAGTACTTGAGCTATGTTTTGTATTCCAGGGAACTATCATTTCATGGAAAAATATTTATTTTTTCATAGTGCCTGGGTGAAGCATAGTACACAGCTCATTTATACTCTTCATGGGTGGGAATTGGAAGCACAGTATTAAATGGCATTTCCTATCTAGAAGCTAAATTCAGAAACACCAAGCACAGTCACAAAACACCCTTAAGGAAAGAATTCATTAGTATATGCATCACTGCTGAGACCTCACTGAAACGGATGTAGCAACATGTTGTCTAAACATGATTTTCAAATATTATTCCTCTGCCTTGAAAGGATTGTTGGAATAATGAAGTGGCTGTAAGCTGAAGTGTCCAAAATACAGATGCCAGGTCTGGGATGAATCATGTGATATAGTGTTTTTTTTGTTTGTAAATGTGTGATATATGATAAAACATGGGGTTCAGAATTGCTAAAAAAATTTACTGCCAAGAGTAACAGGGAGTTAACTAATGAAATTAAAGAGGCAGTTTGTGCAATCAAAGATATATTCATAAATACCGGGTTAGTTGTTGACCTAAACCTTGGAGTACACAGGATATCAACATGACAAGCAGACATATTTTACACATGTCAGTTTCTTGCAGATTAGTCCGTGATACACATAATTATGTCAGGAGAGCAATCTCAGTAGATATATTAGTAACAGAGTACAAATACTTTGTTACTGTACTTAACTGTGCTTAACGAGTTAACTACCCATTGCACGCTTATATATATATATATATATATATATATATATATATATATATATATATATATATATATATATATATATATATATATATATTCTATAGTGTGTGTGTGTTTTTTTTGTACCAAGGCTTAAATAATGCACCAAAATCTGCCATATGTCACATCCAGGAATTAACCCTTTGAAGTCGACAAGCACGTCGTCAATTTTGTGTAATTTTTTGTCCTCATAACACAAAAATAGATTTCAATACAATTTTAAATGGTCTACTTTTATATGTATATACTTTTATATGTATAAACACTTGACTCACAGACATAATAATTATATGTATAAAAAGATCACAATGTGTTCTTTTAAACATACCAATTCACAAATTTTGTTCAATTATGTAATTCATGTGAAAAATGTAACATTTGGAATTATTTTTAACAATCATGGTTATTTTTCCATGCCCACACATTAGACCAGACATTATAAGACATGAAAATAATTCAATAAGGTACATTAAGAACAGATGAAAATGTGCAAGCCCTTAATTCTTTACTTTAACATGGGTAAAAAATTTATCATTTCAGAAATGTATCATGAATCTCTGACAACTGAATGTAGTCAGTACTACAACTTTTACTGCAGTATTTTAAAACATGCGCATCTGTATTTCTACCCAAGTGAAGGATTTGTGTACTTTTTCCACCTCTGAGAAAAGCTCATACACACTCTGTATTCTTGTGGTGCTGCTATTTAAGATGCAGAACTACTAAGGTCACCAATTCAATTTCAGACCTCATTGATAATGTTAATACAAATGTTTTCTGTTTTCTCTGTATTTTGTCCCAGGCATGGAGCCAAACGGCACGGATCCAAACGGCACAGATTGGGCCAAGTCTGCAGACGGGCTTGGTAGAAGTCCTGCAGGCATGATACTTCTCTCTTTCACTCTGTCTGTGCTGGCCGTACTAACCACAGCAATCAACTGCTTAGTCATCTCTGCCATCATTGTCACTCGCAAACTTCACCACCCTGCCAACTACTTAATCTGCTCTCTGGCTGTGACGGACCTGCTGGTGGCCATCCTTGTCATGCCCTTCGGCATCATCTACATCGTGAAAGAGATGTGGGTCATGGGTGAGGTGATGTGCACCATCTGGCTCAGCGTCGATATTACCTGCTGCACATGCTCCATTCTGCACTTGGCAGCTATTGCTGTGGATCGTTATCGCGCCATCACGGATGCCGTGGAATACTCCAGAAAAAGGACATCTTTAAGGGCTGCTGTCACGATCAGTATCGTGTGGCTCCTATCCATTCTCATTTCCTTACCTCCAATGCTCTGGGGGCTCCACAGTAATGAAGAAGAATGCCTCATAAAGCATGAAAACATCGCTTTCACCCTTTACTCCACTTTTGGAGCCTTTTACATTCCCCTTATACTCATCCTTATTCTTTACTATAAAATATATAAAGCAGCCAAAATTCTTTATCACAAAAGAAGGCCCAGCCCAATGAACAGGCTTGAAATAAACGGACATAAGATCCCTATGTGCTCTGACAGAGAACAACTGAGCCACGACGCACTCACCGTACCAGAGAAGTCAGTGTCAGAACCCTCTACAGATGGTGAAAGGGGACGTTTCTCTGCGGCAAGTCCAAATTTCCAGCCGCACAGTGAAAGGTCGATCAAAAGACAGCGGATTTCGGGGGCACGTGAAAGAAAGGCCGCCATGACCCTTGGCCTCATTCTCGGAGCATTTGTCATCTGTTGGCTGCCATTTTTCATTCAGGAAGTGATTATTAACATCTGTGACAACTGCAAACTGTCCAATGAAATAACTACTTTTCTGACCTGGTTAGGATACCTTAACTCCCTAATCAACCCGCTCATTTATACTATCTTCAATGAGGACTTCAAAAAAGCCTTTCATAAACTGATCAAGTGTCAAAATTGAGTTTGAGAAAACTGAAAACTGACACCATAAAATTACTTTTAAGCTGTGCAGAAGAGGTATTGCTATCTGGAACAGTAAAAAAATAAAACCTTCAATATTCTTGAATGACATGGAGGTGTCCACTGGGTCCTGCAAGTGGGAGAATGTAACACATTGTTTTGTATCAAGACAAACGTTTTTACTGCTTACAGCTTTTTCAATTAGCATGTATATTTTATTCAGCTGCTTCTGTTATGGGTCACAACATTGGACCATTGGCGTGCATATTTGATTAGGGACAGGTTTAATGCCTTTCCTATCATAACTTTGGGCTAGCACTGACTTGTGCAATCTTCCAGTGGTTGGGGAACGAGGGCTACAACAGTGAGATCACAGGATCCTTGATATCCTGATAGACAAACAGAGAACATAATATCCCCTACTCATATTATATGTTTTTTGACTATACACCGACATTACACATCCATATCTGCAACTTTTCCCAATGTTTCCACAATTTTGGAGACACATAATTTTATAGAATGCCATGATGTTGTTTCATTAGAAATTCCCCTTCATTTTAACTAAGAGGCCCAAAAGCCACTTGAAATTCCACAAATGCCTGAAACTGATGCTGTTATGCATACATTTTGATATATCCCCACAGCCATCCTCTAAAATCAGAAGACTAAAGGACAGAAACATTGAAGGAGCACTACAGCATATCTGGAATGGATTATTCAAAAAACACGTTATGGTCGTGTCCACTAACCTTTTGTGTATGTACATGTGGTATTTTACTGAATATATATATATATAATAATAATAATAATACTATATATATATATATATATATAGATATATATATATATATATCTATATATATATATATATATATATATATATATATATATATATATATATGTCCCCAAGCACTGAAGAGATCACCAGCTGAGATATTTCATACAAGATATTTCACATATCATACATTTAAGGTGTTGTCAAAAAGCAAGTCATCTTACAAAATTATAATAATCGTAAAAAATGTGACAAATATACCTGTCTTGTCTGGTATAAATATTAATGTTATTAATATGAATGTATTGTAAAAGGTTATTGAATGTTATTTAAAACTTTAAAGAATGACTATAAAATAAACCTGCCATGCACATAATACATTTGTTATCATTCAATACAGTATATAGAGCTATAATATAATTCATGCAATACAGAATTTTATTAGTCATGTAATATTTCATTCTTTTTTTCTATATATATTTCTTGAATATGAGTGAAGATTTGTGTAAGTAATTACTGCTGATAAATAATGACATTTCATTTATTTTTATTTATTCAGTGTATTTCCAATTTCATGCACATTATGTCACATACCAATTCAGTGTCTCGGTAAAGATGCAAGAAAATACAAGTTAAACAGTGACTCCAGCTGCATATGACAGGAAGTGCAGCAAATCTCTAAATGGTCTCTAAATACACCGCCAAGCTTATCTGCATCATTCAATTCACAAGCTTCAGATAACAGGCCCTGTGAGCATTTGGAAAAATGTAATTAACATACTCCTGTCAGAAGCCAGAGGATACATGTGCTTAGTGTTTAAAGCTTGTGTTGTTATAATGTATTCGGTGCATAATATTGCTCAAGAATTATATAACCAAGGTTCATGCAACAGAATGAATGTAATATCAGCTAGGCAGCTGTGAATTTAATTGGATTTTGGATAAGTATACTAATAAATACAAATCAAGAGAGGATGAATCTTTTATGAAAAAGTTCACCATCAATTTCATTTTATTGTATCTTGCATATATACGGTAGGATTTTCAGCTAATAAAATAGAATAATGTATGAGGTGAAAAGGTATTTCAGACATTTCATACACCATGCAGTTGATCCCACACACGCAACTCCAGTCAGTATTTATAGTATGGAAATGTGTTATACAGCAAATCAATTAATATGATATTATGTAAGCTGGGATATTGACATTCTAAATGGAACACAAGTAATGAGATTTTCTAAAGTTTATGCCTACTGTGAGCCATGTGCATATAATTATGGTACAGTGCAGTGCATTTTTATGCTTTTAAGTCCAGTTGCTGATATATTCCATGCTAAACATTTCCAGTAATGTTTACTGTCTAAGTGCTTATAAGTACTACCAATATACAGTAGCGTCCATAGCAAGAGTGGATAATATAATTGAAATAAACTAAAACAGTAAAGACAAAATATTGTAATTACAATACAGTTAACACAGTTTTAACAGAAATAAGGTTAACACAGTAGAGAATCATTAGGAGTGTAATCATTAGTAGTGTAAAATCCAGTATTTGGATAACTGCTGGTAGGTACACGTGCCCTTTGGAGTTCAGAGGAATTATTGTTAAGACTCTAGATGCATAGTTGTCCTCTTATAAGCAAGGCCAGATTTTCTCTGGTTTCGTGTTTCTTTCTTCACAATGAAGATAACTACAGCCATAGAAAATGTGCTGTCATGCATTTGCTGAACTAAATAGAAACCTATTAGAAATAATCAAGTCGTCCTGAAGCCATAGAAACATTTTGTAATGGAATTTTAATCACTGTGTGTGCTATTGGTGGACCAGTCATAAGGCATATAGCTTATTTTAACAGTCCCTGTAGATAGAAGAGTTGTCATACTTTTCTTCTTCGGAGATGCCTTCATGTGGGTTAAAATCCAGTTCAGCAGCTGCACAAGAGGATATTTATAAAATATCACCTTGTAAATGCTGTGTGTAGCTTAAAAGATTAAAGTCAAAGACACTCACATTGACTCTCAAACTGGTTTAAGTTTTGAAATTATGCCTACCTTTTCTTCTGTGTCTCCAAAATCTGCTTTGTACCATTTAAAGATCTGGCTAAGCTTCATCTCTCTTTTCGCAGTATCTACAATGCATCCATCGTCAGATTCCAGAAATGCCTCAGCCGCAGTCCGCAGCTGACTGCCAATGTCCTGGTAAGAATGATTTGGACTTAAACAATAATAAGGGTGATCATTATAAATGAACAACATGCTGAGAAATAAGAATTCAATTCACCTTTGACATGTAGGTCCTAATGGGTGGGCAGCCTTTCGCACCACAGTTCAGTGCAAAATGAATAAGAGGTTCTGCTTCAGGAAATGCAACCTAATGAGATATCACAAAACACAACAATGATGCAAATGAGACCCACGGTTTTAAAAATGGCATATCCACAAATACAGCATACTAAATGAAGAGTGCTACTTAACACTATCATCCAAATTCCCTCCTACTGCTTAGTACATTAAAGAAGCTAAAGTTGTATTAATGCAAGAAATTGCACATTGAAATGAAAGATTGCTAGAATTAAAAAAATCTGTATCACAAAGTGAATTGTGCACATTTGATGGTGTTGTAAACAAACAGATCTTCATCTAAGCACAATTATTATAATTATCCTGATAAGAACAATAACATAAGCTGCACCGACTAACAAATGTATAGACGTATTCAAAACAGCATGAGATGCATGTTACCTGTAGTCTTGGGTCATTCTTTGAGAAAGGCTTCAGAAGTTGTGCTATTCCTTTCCTGTTTCCCCGCAGTACTCCGTTCTCAATATCCTGCAGTGTGAACACTTCTCCTCCGATTAGGTAGCTCACATAGTTGAAGAACTGCACAAATCATAGCACTGCTTATTCATTAATAATTTGTCATTTCAAGGTCACATAACACAAGACATTTCAAAACTCCTTACCCGATACCTCTGCCATATGTTTTTGGGGAAACCAAGGCGAAGATAGCCGTGGATAACCAGGGCATTGTAGACATTGATGAAGAAGGCCAGCCTCTCATCATGACTCAAGGAGAGCAGCTCCACTCGCTGAAGGTACACCGTCAGCTCACAGTAACGCTCATAACATGCACTTTTTGACAGGGCTTTATAGTCCACCGACTGCAGAAGAAAAGAAAAAAAATAACTCCACATAATATACAGGACATTAATGTAACACCAAACCCACTCCGTGGTTACACAATAAAAGTAACGTTAAGTAAATAATGTTACCCGTTTACATTAAACTTGTTGAAATACTGCATGTTAGAACAGGGTAGTTAGTACCTTGCCATCAGCAGAGAGGTGATCAGAGTACAGTTTCATGATCAGATTCCTCAGGGCCTCAGACAAATCAGAAGCTGTAACTGCTGAAATAATGTTAATAAATATTCTTTATTCTTTATTTATTAAAACTGAAGGGATATAATGCATGAGCATGTTCAGAAGAGTTTAAGGCCCAAGCTTGGAAGAGAGTCTAGGTTCGTGCAGATTCTAAACACATGCAGGTCTCGAGGAGAATATGCAATTTAATGGAGTGGGTTTGGTGTGTCAATACAGAAAAAGGATATTACTTAAGAAATATTTAATTACACAAACTATAGACAAAAAGCCAACTAGTTTCACAGTACAGGATGAATGCATTTACGGATACGCAGGTTACCACACACCCAACCTTTGGTTGTGTTTCTAAATACAGTTTAGAAACATGTACAATTTATTCAGACCATAAGTTGCCATTTCTAACAGTAGATTTCTAGGGTAGTGCATTCTACCTTGAATAAATTAATCCACTGACTAATTGTTTTTACACACAGGCCAGCCTTCCCTCTTCACATGCAGAAGTGAGCCTTGATTGGCCATGAACCCTGTCTATGGTTCACCGTTGTTCCCACCGTGGACCACTTTTGATAGATAATGACCACTGCAGACCAGGAACATTCCACAAGTTTTGGGGATGCTCTGAGACAGGCATCTAGCCATCACTCTTGTCAAACTAATCGAAATAACATCAACTTTGAGGACTAAATTTGTTGCTGACTATATCCCAACCATGTATAGATTATATTCCAAAGGGGCTTTAGATATTGACCATTTGCAAAAAAAATAGTTTAAAGAACCCCCGAGGAACGCTTTGGAATGTTTTGCATTATACTGTGAGTGATTAATGATCTCATGCACGCACATATACAAAAGGTTCACAGTATATGAAAGATATACAGTATGGAGAGCTTTAATTATACCCCAATTTATTACACAGTTACATCTTCCTAGTCATTTTTCATTTTCCCCTGTCTCTTACAGAAGCACCTGTCATACACTACCCTTCTCTCTGCACAACCAATTCATCAGCTCTTCACCTTTTAACCTGTTTCTGTACACCATCAAACCCTCCTGTGGCTGTCAATCAATCGACACATCCTCATTCCTCAACACTGTCCTCAATCCAGAAGATTCCTCTCTCACAGTGCGCACACAAAGCCTGAGATAGTTGAGGATGTGAATTTGTATTCAACCATCTAGAAAAATACAGATATGACTACACAGAGTGATCTGGGAGATACAGGCTGTAACTGCACATGCACCTGGGAGACATTCCAGATGGAAAATTCTTGTCCAGTTTTATTGAAAAAAGGACAAATTGTCATGAATACTGCATTTCCTCATTCAGGCTTAACATGAAAGGAAGCAAACACACAGGCATGTAGAGAACCACAAAAGTAACAGTCCACATGCAGTTTGTGCACACTGACCTCCTCTATCCCTTCCCTCAGACTCACGGCTGTTTACTGCAGGTAATGACAAGGTGTCTGGGGGCACCGCGTTCTCCTTCACTGAATGTACCAGACGCTCAAGTTCCTCACGGGCCTAAAGAAAAGACAGACAAAAACAATGTCTGTTTAATGAACAGGTGCATCGCAATAAATTAGAACATCATTGAAACATTGATTTATGTAGTAATTTAATTCAAAAAGTGAAACTCATAGATTCTTTTAATTATAATGCTTATGGCTTACAGCTAATGCAACCCCAAAATACATCTCAGGAAATTACAATACTACTAAAGACCTGATGGTATTAAATAATTAAAAGTATGAACATGTACAGCACTCAAAATTTGCTCTGAGCTTCCATTACCAATACCAATATGGTCTGCAATACCACATGGCAAGGAGGCATGTGCTAAGGTGTTATGGAGACTATGCTTGATCTAATGGCAACCTATCAGCTCTTCTGCAAAGTATTCTGCAAAAAGAAATCTTCTGCAAAGATTCTCTATGAGGTTTTTAAGTTGGGCAAGTTTGCTGACCACAGGGATACCATGGTCCTTAAACCAAGTATTAGAATATTTGGCATTATGGAAAATGTAATCAGCATCTCCATAAAGATGGTCAGCAGAGGTAAACATTAAGTGCATTAAACCTTCCTAGTAGATGGCTGCACTGACCTTGGATCTGAAAAACACAGTGGACCAACACTAGCAGATGGCATGCCCTCATAAACAATCACTGACTGTGTGAACTTTACACTGGACCTCAAGCAAGTTGGAATCTGTGCCGTTCCTTCTTCCTCCACACTCTGAGAGGAAGGTAGACAAGGTAAGACGCCGTTGGCATGTTTCTGGTTCCAAAGTGGCTTGTCACAAGGAATGTGGCAGTTGTAGTCCATGTCCTGGATATGTCAGTAAATGGTGCAGTCCACTCCTTATGAATCTCCCCCAAATTTTTCAATGATCAATTCAAGGTTTTGGAAACCTTTGCAGGTGTTTGGAGTTAATTAGCTGATTTTTCACAATATTCTAACTTTCTGAGAGACTGAATTTTGGGTTTTCATTAGCTGTAGGTCATAATCATAAAAATTGTAAAAAGTAATCACCAGAAATACATCTTTTTGTAATGTATCTATATAATCAGTAGACTGAAATAAATGCATCTTTTGATGACATTATAATTTATTTAGATGCACCTGTACATAAACTGAGACTCTGATAAAGGCAGAAAACTTCTTTACTTTGTAAACATTATGTGCTGATATAGATATCATATATAAACATATTTGATTGGTATGTAAACATTAAATTACACAATTAAATGAAATTTCAGAAGCATTAAAAAAGTTAAATAGTAATTACAATGGTTAAAAAGCACCATATGTTCATCCTGGGTTAAAGGAATACTAAACAAACATGGCCTAAGACTTTGTTGCCTTATAATTATTACTAATTCTCATTTTAGTTTTTATATTCAATGCTTGCTTTTTTTAAAAATTTTGGGCTTATGATTACACATTGCTTCTCACTAACCAAATTTTGAAGGGTCTCAATTCCTCCTATGAGGACGTTGTTGAAGAATATCTTTGGCACGGCGCTGCTTCCAGTCATCTTCTCCAACCAAGCCCTGACAGCTGTATCATGACTTACATCCACTTCATACACCGCTAGATTCATTGCCTGTAAAGCAGCCTTGGCCTGTAAACACTGCGGGCATCCTGACACCGAGTACACAGTAACCCTTCCTGATATATGATCCTCAAACACAGCCATCAGTACACCTGTGGAGAGAACATCTATAACACAGTTATTCCTATTGTATGTCTGCTTTGTCTGTTATCTTTGTTGAAGCCTTATAAGAGCTCAGTCTTCAGAAAAAGAGATGTTTAATCTCAATCAAACTTTTACGTGGATAATTAAAATCAATTAAAATAAAGTAATACATTTATAATACAAAGATTTTTGTTCCTTCTATTCCTCACTAATACCTTATATAAGCAACCCAGGACTGCAGTCTGGCACTCTGTCATTCTGAAAGTTTTTATTACATCTTTCGATAATGCATCTTATCAGCTGGCAAGCGCAGACTAGTACTTTATTCACTTATGCATTCATCCTTTGACTTATTCATTTATCAATCCAGACAGTCAATGTATCCTTTCATCTAACCATGTATAAATTAAATCATCCATCCATCTGCCTATTCATCTATCCACCCACTTACCCAACCATCCCATCAATTCATTCATTCACCCATTTCTTAATCCATGTATCGATGTATTAATGCATTAATTCTTCCATTCATTCATGCATAATGTCAGATCACTACTTACCTGTCAGACTAGCAGTTGCTTTGGCAGTAATTTCCCCATGACACCGGAAGTCGGTGACAGATGAATTTCGAGCTGAAACCCAAACCTCAAGGCAAGAAGGTAACAGTATCTGTACCGGTGTCTGCTGACTTTATACTACAGAAACTTTTTACTAATTAGGTTTCTAATCTTAAATAAAATGCAGTACTTTGACCCTGCACTAGTGCTCTGGAGATGATCTGCGGCACTGCTGCAAATCTTCAATCCGATTAATACAGGGACAACAGCGGGTTTGTTACAAATCACTTCCCTGCATGATGCTCCCTTGTTCACTTCCCCTTTGTACTTCTACTAGGGGATATCTCCAGTGCAGGCGGTGCAGCGACCTTCTAAAGACAATCATACAATTCTGTAAATTGTATTTGAATATTTGTCAACATTAAGCCTCATTGTTTTGTCCAACCATGCAAAAGCGGGTAATTTAGGGTCCCTATAACATTTAAAAAACAGTCTACATTCAGTCGGGGGAAAAAAAAAAACATATATATATATATATATATATATATATATATATATATATATATATATATATATATATATATATATATAGATATATATATATAATTTAGTTCAGATTGCGCACTATTTGTGTATTTTTGTCATTCCTTATAGGAGAGAAACATGCGCAGGATGTTAATAAACTTGAGGTTCATTGCACTTGTCAGATGCACTATGAGTAGTTTTCATATTAAAAGTCCCGGAAGATACGCGCACGCTGCCCACCGCACCAAGGGCGGCGGCTAGTTGTGAAGTTTGTGCAGGCGGACTTTTCTTTCTGCTACACTTCAGTAACATTTGACTGAACAGACTTTATCTCCTTCATTGCAGTGTGTGAACTGTGTGGACGTTTTCCCACCATGGCTAAACGTGTAGCTGTAGTTCTAGCAGGTTGTGGCGTTTTCGACGGTTCTGAAATCCACGAAGCTTCGGCAGCGCTGGTGCATTTAAGCCGAAACGGAGCGACTGTGAGTGCCTCATTTTCCAAAAGCACACACACACACACACACACACACACACACACACACACACACACACACACACACACACACACACACAAATAAATCCGCCGGCAATAGCTTTCTATTCATACGATGCTAGATTCAAAACACCCAGGAAGCCGCAAAAAACATACAAACATACACCATAAACACATGTCCCCTACATCAAGGACAAGCAAGACTTTATTAAGTGTTTTAGTTTTGCGTAATATTAAGATATTTTCGTCATCAAGCGTACAGTCCATTAAAATTGCGCTGATGGACAAGAAACATCGACGCATTAAATTGAGCACAATGAACGCAGTTACTCCCCAACGCTCTATCTGTCTATCTGTCTGTCTGTCTATCAGTCTGACACACACACACACAAACAGTGTTGGGGAGTAACTAGTTACGTGTAACGGCTTTACGTAATTTATTTACAAAATAAACGCAACATTAATCCATTACAGTTACTGCGAATAAAACATGTAATTTAAAAAAGGCTGAATTTATTACAGTTACTTTTTATAATGTTGAACACACACATACATACATATATACGGAGAGAGTATGTATAGATAGATAGATAGATAGATAGATGTGCAGTATAACAGAGTGCTATGTCAGACACGTTTCTCGAGCTTGTGCAGTTTACTACAGATAGTTTGCAAACTCAGAATAGTGCTCATCCAATTAAAGAATGTGAAAAAGCGATGCTATTGTACGACTGCGAGGTGAGATTGTTGGGAATAATTTAACAAACATTTACATATTCATCGAAAAAAAGTTTAGAACAGAAGAGAATGCTTTGTTGGCCCTGACACTCACTACTGGTGTAAGGCAGTGGTTCTCCAAGTGAACTCTGTGGAGCAAAGCCAAATGTTGTTTTGGTTAATGCAGACTACATGAGTAATACTGAAACTCAATATTTGCTTTCATTTTCATCTGTTACTCAAATTTTCACTTCTTTTCTCCCCCATTCAGCTAAGTGTTCCCTATCAATTAAAGGTGATCTATTTAGCATTATCATTCAGTTTAACATGTAATCATGCGAGTAAGTGTAGGAGGTAAAAATAGACAATCCAATCATGGCAATCAATAACAGACCTCCTCAAGCTATAGATCTGCCACCATATTGCAGCATGAGGATGAGTGGACTGGCCCTCTGGATAAAAACGCTTTTTTTTCAATACATAATTACCTAGTAGTTTGTCTAATAAACCTGAATTGAATAGGCTTAATTCATGCCTAAGTTTGACTTAAAAGTTTACAAATTATAAGTGTTTAGCTTTGATATGACTACTGAGCCCAATATTTGCATAATTCAATGATTGCATGATTGCTTATAAAAAGTATTCACATGACCCAAGGATTTTTATACAAATGTGAGCATTTCATACAAATGCAAAAACAAGAATTCCCAGTGTAGGGTACCATCTGATATTCAAAGCATCGTCATGCTATTGTTTGTCATTTTGTGTGTTTTAAAAATGGCAGACCTAATTCTTTTTGTTGCATGTTGATCAGCAATTTCATCATCGCTTCTACTTGCTTGTTCTGTTTGTAAGGTTTGCAAAGGATATAAACTAAACGTGCCATTCTTCTTGTCACCATTCTAGGTTAAAATATTTGCCCCAAACATTGACCAGATGCATGTTGTGGATCACTTGAAAGGTGCCCCCTCCGAGGAAAAACGCAATGTGCTTGTGGAAAGTGCAAGGCTTGCCAGAGGTGACATTCAGGATCTGTCTGAACTCAATGTAAAGGATTTTGAAGCCATCATTTTCCCAGGTTAGAGGATTGACATCATTAAACCAAATGGGTGTCATTTGTTCTATGTTTTATTTCAGAAATTCAAAACTTTTCTTTATTTAATTGAATCCACTCACTTATAGTATAATATGAGAGAATTTTATGCACTATTACACAATGCATTTTGCAATCAAATAAAAAAAAAAAGAAATTTAATTCTAACATTAATGAAAAAATTACACTATTACTATTAAAATTCCTTTCATAAATAAAAACGTGACACTATAGATGATTTATAAACATTTTATTTTGTCTTTTTGTTATTTAAGTTTTTCATTTGTTATTTAAGTCTTTTGCAGAACTTAAAATGCACTTATCTGAGGAAAATCACCCGTGTCCCTTGTAAGTCTTTTCCCTGTGTGTGTGTGTGTGTGTGTGTGTGTATATATATGTGTGTGTGTGTATATATATATATATATATATATATATATATATATATATATATATATATATATATATATTATATATATGTATATGTATATAATGTGTGTGTGTGTGTGTGTGTGTATCCCAAATATATATCCCAAATCCGTATTACGGAAGCACATTTTACTGTTGTGAATGCAATGCGCTTTCGTATAATCTGTATTACCAGTTTATATGGAAAGCAACCGGAACATAATTCTTAAAGAAGTCACGTACCATATTTTATAATTGAAACAACCACTAAAAAGTAACATTAAAATTAATACGAAATTAATATTTCAATAATTTCCAGAGTCAAATATTACATAATCATTTTAATTAATTAATTAATTGATTGATTAATTAATTAAAATATTAATTAAAAATGAATTAATTTATTATAATTACAGTATTATTATATACATTTCTAACAAAATATTTCCCTTAAAATATAAAATGATTATTTTTATTAAAGGTATTAGAAACATGAAAAGTATTAATGGGACATTATGTTATGGTACATTTAAAACATGCAATGAATGTGCGATTAATCAAGAGTCATGGCAATCATGCAATAAATAACTTTCATCTATTGACGGCCCTAGTATATATGTTATATGCCCTGGTAATAAATGCACTGGAATAAAAGAAATACCCCATAACTATCAAAAGGGCACAAGTGCTCTTGATTTCTCCACCATGTAATCCTAAAGATCATTCTTTATGAATGTATTAAATTGAAACTTGGATTTAAAGCAACTTGCTAATAAGCACTATGTAACCCAGGCACAGAGTATTTAAAGGGTTGATGATTTACACAATTGCCAAAATTGCTGGGATGTTTACTCATTATCATCTCATTACTAACCAAATCACAGAATGAAATATTTCTTGTGAAGTATTGTAACTGAAGGCCTATCATGAAATACAGTGTGTGGTTTACAGTTTAGTGTTTTGTTTGACAGGTGGCTTTGGTGTTGCTAAGAACCTGTGCAGCTGGGCAGTACAAGGTAAAGACTGCTGTGTGAATGAGCAGGTTAAAGCAGTACTCCAGGCTTTCCATGCTGAGAAGAAACCTATTGGATTGTGCTGCATTTCGCCAGTACTAGCAGCAAAGGTCTTCCCTGGCTGTGAAGTCACAGTTGGCAATGACAAGGATGAAAGGTAACTAGCATTTTTACAGCTGTAAGAATCTGCAGCACTTGGTCTCTTCAAACACCCTGGAAATATCCCATGTGTTCTCACACAGACAGTAGATTGACCAGCAAATAAATCAGTTTCAGTTCAATATTATTTTCTAGCAGTAAAGAATGTCAGTTTGTGTGTTAATACACAAATAATCACAAGGTACAAGTTGAATTTCCAGCATTAATGCATTTTAGGCAGCACTAATTAAAAATGAATAAATATTGCTATAAAATATTTGCTCATCACACTCATTTTCACAATATCGGTTAGTTTGTAATTCAGACTATTGTAAAATGTCTTTAAAATTTTAATACGTAATGCTTTTTTGGTTTCATAGTGAAAACTCCCATATACAGAAGAGTTTATTTCCATAACGACACCTTTTAGTACTTATGTAATCAACCATAATGAGAGCGAACCTGTGCATTTCACGTGTGAGATAGGTGTTGATTTGACTTGCAAATTGTGCTAGCTTTGCGGCAGATGCCACATGGCAGTTTTAACGAACTCCAAAATGTTTTTTTACAGGTTAAAAATGGACATGATTTAACAGCTGATGCTATTTTGACCCAGATTAATGATTTGTTAGAAACAGGGTCAGCTGGTATACATGTGATTGCAAGGTTTAGCCTCTGGTCATTCAAAGCTTTAAAAAAAATCACATCACATATCAAAAAATGATTATCAGTTAACTCAAATTATAGATGACTCAGAAGGACAATTATTTATTACAGTTATCAGTTATATATATATATATATATATATATAATATATATATATATATATATATATATATATATCAATATCAGGAAAACTGTCCATCTTTGTCTTTTATTCTTAACTTTTACAGTAAGACTTAATGATTTTAAAGCATTGCTTAACATTTAATTAATAATTCCATTATGAAGACATTAATTCAGACTACTATCAATTATTACCACTGGCTGCCACTGCTTGGTGGATAAGTGCCCATATAGACTTTGATAATGAAGCTGTCAGTTTTTGAAGCCTGTTTAATCACTGTGTTCAGTTTGATATTGGTATGAAAGTCTTCAGCAGTGACGGGCTGTTCTGCTGATCTTTGAGGCTAAGGATCAGGAACAGTAATAATTGCAATTTAGAGTGTGTTGCTTTGGCTTGATCACAGTGATCCCAGATTTCACCCTGTTGGTGATGAATGACAGAATACAATATAATGCTACATGTCCTTATGGATGGACTGTATGATAATACATAGAATATAATAACATATATTACATTACAGCACAGTGTTGAAGAAATTGTATCTTCGCATATCCCAGCTTGTTTTGGAAGCTGGAGTCAAAGCACAGGGTCAACCGTGATATACCAGACAGAGAGTTAAGGGCCCTGCTCAAGGACCCAATGGTGTCTGCTTGGCGATACCAAGGTTCGAACCCCTGACCTTAGTATTGAATATTGAATATTAGTGATAATAATGCAATAATTTTCATGACAATGTAAAATATCATAATTATTTAAAATTCATGTATACTAAAAGAAAAGTTTGTATATAAATGAAAGCAAATAAAAAGAAAAAGAAACACAAATGTAATGCTAAATGATAAGCGAATAGAAAATAGCAGGACTGTTTGGCTGTAGACAGCATCTGCTTTGAGATGGATAATGTGTTAAAAAATAAAAAAATCAAAACAATTCCAGTTATGTACAACGGGAATCCAGGCATGTGATATGAGAAATCCAAAAACTAAAGATGGACATTATGCAGGGTCATGGATTTTTAGGAGATTTTATAGATATTGTTGCACACTGTGGGACGAAAGCCATGATTGTGCATTCAGTATATGCTGCTGCTCAATCACATCACCATCAACACAGAAAAGACAATAACAGGAAATGTAGCCAGCACAACTGACTGAATAAGTCAGTAATTATTTACACTGATGTTGGAGTGAGCAGAGATTTGTTTAGTGGAGAGACAACAATGCTGCCGTTTGTCAAATTGTATTTAGTTATATTCAGCATTTCTTATTGTATTCTTGTTATCGGTATATTCATCATTTCTTCTTGTTATTCGATTTTTCAGGTCTCCTGATGTACCAGGGACTGCAGAAGCCATCACCCAGCTGGGCTGCAAACACGTCTGCAAGAACGTGAATGAAGCTCATGTGGATGAGAAAAATAAGCTTGTGACCACCTGTGCTTTTATGTGCAAGGCACCTCTTCATGAGATATTTGATGGCATTGGTGTGATGATTCAGAATGTCCTAAAACTTGCCTGAGTGCACGCTGGTTTCACAATCTATCAAACATAAGCACTTTTTAAGTTCTACAAAGCATGTCAAAGAGAGAACTTTCGCTGTGTAGTTTCATTTTCAATTCCATAAATAAACTGCATGCCATCATCTGTTACTGTCTTTGTTCCTTTTTCTCTAGAGAAAACTCTAAAGAGTGTCAGTGCTGATAAACTTCCTTTTTGTCCTCTTTTGCTCCTTTGTTTCTCAGATGTTCCCATGATGTAATATCTTGAAGAAACACTGTGTAGGAAATTCTCTGGCATTTCCCCCCCCCCCAAAAAAAACTTTTTTTTTTTTAAATAACAGTTTATTTATATATTATGCATATAATACTTTTATGTACAATATATATATTGATCTTCTAATGTCTTGAGATGCAATTAACCAAATAGACCTTTAACCTTTGTTATATGAAAGCTGTATTGCTAAATATTCATTCAACATTGTTGACATGTTGATTAATGGCAAATGACAAAAGCAGTCTAGTAAATAGTTTGTCACTCTTCATCCTTGCATATTTACAGAAGTTTTGGTTCTCATTACAATTACATGCAAGCAGATGCTGAAAAATAGGACTCGTTGCTTTGGTTTACATGCTTATGAAATTGCATGCATGACCCAAGCACAGAACAATCACTAACTGTCTCCATACTGTCAATTAATTGCACAATACTATCTACAGCATCTGTGCTCAGCACAGTCGAGGCATTATTCTTAAATTTTCCTACCAAATGCTCCTGACTGAGCGGCTTTCTCCAGTGACCGTAAAATGTGTTGCAACGTGCTGAGTGCGTTTCGTTGTTGTCCATCTCTACCACAATTTCACAGTACATCTTTTCGAAACTAGCCTGGTTGTCTTTTGGATTTTCCACTTGAACTTTTCGGAGCAGGTTCTTCAGTGCCTTTCTTTCCATCATTTTACTGCTAAAGGAGTCCACAGTGACCTCACCGTCAAGCAGTGCGCTACAGCAGTTGAACTGGTACGAGTGCCTAGCCTCGTGCTCTGTGACTGGGAATGGACAGTCTATGTATCTGGATAATGGAACTTTGAGTTTAATTCTTTTAATTTGACTTAAATCCGCATTTGGCTCTTTGGTATAAATTTGGTTCCTTGCCTTTACTGCTGCATCAGCTACCCAGTGCATGCCCAAATGAGCAGGGAATCGCTTAAATGCAATATCCTGTTCTTCCAGAACCCACTTATACTGGCTAGTTGGGGAAACCTCTGCCAAATGACGTGGCAAATAATCCTGGTAATAAACGCTAAAGCCTGATTCCAGATCTAAAATGTGCTTGTTGCCTTCTAGACCGAGAAGAGCAAGCTGAGATGCTTCCAGACCCTTCCTAGCAGCATTACCTAAGTGCAGTGGTTTTGTCTGAGTTGCGGCATTTGCCAGTGGCGCACCAGCAGATGAACATGCAATAGCAAGAGCTGCCATGGTCTGAGATGGGGACAGACCCAGTAATTTAGCTGTAGCAGCAGCACTGCCCATAACTCCAACAACTGTAGGAGGATGGAACCTGAGAAAGGAGATCAAGAGGTTTAACATTCCTGATAAGCAACTGCTGGCAAGTAAGTTATTCTCCTTTATTTAATACTAAATTTCTACACAAAATAATTATTTAGTACTTAGTATTTAGTATTATTTATCAAACAGCAAGTTGAAACTGAAAAAAATATTGTTTTGGGCATTGTGGGTTTATCAATATCGCTTTAACATAAACACATTTCAGAGAGGCACGGTGGCGTAGTGGTTAGCACATTCGCCTCACACCACCAGGATCCGGGTTCGATTCCCGTCTCGGTCATGTGTGTGTGGAGATTGCATGTTCTCCCCGTGCCTCAGGCAGGAGGTTTTTCTCCGGGGTTTTTTCTCCGGGTTCTCCGGTTTCCTCCCGGTCCAAAAACATGCACAGTAGGTTGATTGGCACCTTGGAAAATTGTCCCTAGTGTATGAATGAGTGTGTGAATGTGTGTGTGTGTGTGTGCCCTGCGATGGGTTGGCATTCCATCCAGGGTGTATCCTGCCTTAATGCCCATAGACACCTGAGATAGGCACAGGCTCCCCGTGACCCGAGTGAACATCGGATAAAGCGGTAGAAGATGAATGAATGAATGAATAAACACATTTCATATATGAAATGGATTTTCATTTCAAGGGCAATTGATGATTGTTTTTTCATCATTGTTGTTAGAAAACATTGTACCTTTTGGGGATGTTGTGAGCCTCTTTTGAAAACCTCATCAGTCTTCCTTGAACTTCAAGTCCCACGTTAAAGGCCAGAAGCAGATCCAAGCCTGAAGGTTTAGAAGGCATAGACTCGGCTAATGCAAGTAGAGCAGGCAGCACGGCCCCTGAAGGGTGAGTGGCAGGATGCCAGGTATCATCAAAATCCATAGAGTGCACCTGAATACGAGATTGAAAAAAAAAACCCATAAAATACCTAGCTATGATTTTTAGTAAGATAAGTTATGCCCATAGACACCTGAGATAGGCACAGGATATCGGATATAGCGGTAGAAGATGAATGAATGAAGTTATTCTGATATTCTAAAACTCAAAAGTTTCAACATCCCTCTCTCTCATGTACATACACATACAAATCTGATTTGCTTGACACTTAATTATTTAAAAAACAAGCAAATAAGTGTTATTCCATAGAAAAAACACAGAGGCATAATCCAGCATTAAATAATCATATGCTTATATGGTTTTGAGAATTACTAATAATATATTGTTATAAATATGAAGAAAAAATGAAGAATTATTGTTAAACCCACCGCAACGCCGTTGACAAATGCAGCGTAATTCGGTGGAAGGAATGAACCTGGTTTTCCCCACACACTGCTCTTCTGCTGTGCTTGGTACCTCTATTGAAATAAACCATTTAAGATGTTGCGTTAAAGTAATAACCATTTAGAATTTATTATGTCTTTATTTGTTATTCAGAATTTGCAGAAATATATAATACTCTACCTTACTGTACTGGAATGTCACATTAAAGACTGAGGTGCTGGTTCCAAGCAGTCCAACTCCCAGTGTGTCCAGCATCATTCTCTTGCTCCTTCTTATAACGCCATCAGTAAGGTGAACTGCATTCAAAGTTGAGATTGCTGTACCGAAACTCTCTGTAACGCTCTGAAAAATGTATTCAAATAATGAAAACGTTTTTCCAATTATTTTAGTAATTAATAAAAATATAGTGATAAGGTTACAGTGAAACAGCTCAATGTAAGGCAAAGAGAGTGACAATACCTTTCTAATCATCTTGCAAGGTTGAGATCTGAGGAACAAAAAAAGAACTCACCCCCTTTATATACTAGTTTGCATGATGAACTGGCTTACCAACTCTCCTGAATGAACCAACCAGTAGAGAAAAAACCCAGAAAAACACATGGTTTCGCAACATATTTTTAAGGTCATGCTCTGATCAGTCACATAGCACTTGCCTATGTATTAATACGTATATTCTGATGTTTTGTAAACATTGAGACATTGAGATTCATAGATTGTAATTTTGCAATTAAAGTCTTGCAAAAATATTATTACTAAATAAAGTGATAATAAATTACTGTATATGATTCCACTATTATCACTACTATTTCTGATGTTTATTATTGTTATTATTATTATTATTATTATTATTCATAGCAGTAGGATAATTATTATCATCATAGTTATTATTATTATTATTATTAGTAGTAGTAGTAGTAGTAGTAGTAGTAGTAGTAGTAGCAACAGAACATGAAGACAAGAACATGAGGTATATATATTTTTTAAATAACTCAAATTTGAAACATACAAAAAAAATTAATTGAATATTTTATTGGGAAAATGTTAATAATACTGGGTAGGTCCTCAGTTTGGCTTCTAAACATTGTTAATTCTTAATGGAAAGGATACTACAAAATGTTGGAAATATAAAATTCTGGTTTGTGTATATATATATGATTGCATCAGGCAATTTGAGCAGACTTGTCCTGAAGCCATGTGGCCATGAATGGATGCACATGGTCAGTAATAATACTTAAAATGAATGTGACGTTTATTCCATTAATGATTGGTAATAACAGAAAAGAAAGCTTTCCCCACACTATTAACTACCCAACCAGTCTGTATAATTGACACAAAGCAGGCTCAATATAGCCATGCTTTTAGTGCTTAAATCTGACCCTATAAATCATGCATGCATCAATAGAAGTAAAGTTTAATCAGACTAGACTACATATGCCTACAATTTTCTACAGTCAGACTATATCAGAAGACAATCGTCAACTGTCTGGTTTCAGTGAGTCTGTGCTCACTGCCATATCAGAGTTCTTGTTTTGTCTGAGAGAAGTGAAACTTGATTTAGCAATTTGCTGTTGTAGCGTTTCTGGTTTAAATTTCATTATGGTGTGTATTATGAGATGTAATGTTCACATTGCAAACCCAGTGACACACTGTAATCTTTGAAATTCCATATAATTTTTGTAATATCTTCTGAATAAAATATGTTGTAAAGAGTTGTACGCTGAGTGAGTCATGTGACTCATGAATTGTATATCATTCTTTGCAATGTAAGAGTCATGTGACTCATGACCGCATGTAACATCAATGCAATTACGGAAAACATTAAATGGAAGAACTCTGACTCATATTTTTCATAAATGCTTAATAACATGTTCGCAAATTTCTTTACAGCAGAATGTCGTCTGAAGGCTTGAGACGGGTATGTAAGGAAACGTAATTGCTTACTTCTTCTAACACATTTCTTTAAGATAAAAATACAAGCATGTGTAGGAAAAGACTTGAATTATTAAAGGCATAAACAGGAAATATTAAAAAAAAATCACAGTCATCATTTCAGATCTTTGTTGAATGTACATGGCCGTCTTGATATCATGCGTTCCTGTGAAAACTACAACAAACTATTTCTCAACTTTCCATAATCATTCTTCTTCTTTTTTTCAGTTTGGTATATTCCCCCAGCTTCTCACTATGTGTTTGGTTTGCAAAAAACAAGTGTTATTGTCTTTTGTTTCTCTGTCTGTTTGCTTTGTTTTTCTGTCTGCAGCTGCCGTTTCACATATGGATGCCTGCAATTGATTGTGACAGACATGTGCATTTCTTATATATATTTTTACCACTGCTGACCACATATGGCCAGATTTTCAACCACCTTGCTCTAACATCTGGTAAAGTTCTCTTCCCCAACCGTTTATCCTCCCCATTATCCAGCAAGCAGCATCCTGTGGTCAAATAGATCGTAGAAAAAGGTTATTGGCTTTATTTATTTTCTTACCAATCATGTTATTAAAAATACAAGGTCTTAGACATCCCAAAGTTAAGGCTAAATATGACATTTACATTTGCAGTATTTAGCAGACGCCCTTATCCAGAAGTGGAGAACATTGCTGGTGTGACAGTGGTGGCTCAGAGGTTAAAGTTTGAAGGTTCATGCCCCGGGACATCCAAGCTATCACTGTTAGATCCATAAACAAAGACTGTACCACTAGTGTTTTTCTACCCCACTGGTGCCATATTGTAGCTGGCACTGTACTCTCAAACCCAACCTTCTAACAAGCGTTGATATGTGAATAAACGAACTTCACAGTACTTAACCTAAGTCACACAAGACATATTGGAATTCTTTGTAAGGACACCAGATGGCAACCTTCCCTATGGATTTATTGTAGAATCTTTGGACATAAGTAACCACTTGTGTACATATTCTCTTATGAACAAACATGTAAAAAAAAAAAAAAGACACATTTTTAGACTTTTTAGATAATAATGAATGCTCCTATGTATTTTGACAACGTATTATTTATTATTTAAGGTTCTGTATGTTTTATTATCAGCATGATGCCCCAGAGGGCTGTGTTTAGTGTGTAATAAGGGACGGCTTTCACTGACACACACCTGCCACCAGCAGGTCCCGCATTTGACGATAGAGGGTTAACATCTATGATCGATCAGAACTCCACAGCAGTCAGTAAATCTCCTCCCACGCACCCTATTTAATCAACCCTCTGCCCTTAGCTTGTGGAGAGGGGGGAAAAAAAGAAACCTCACTCAATTGACGTTTACGAGCAGCTCCGATCTTTGCTGAAGACAACATGGCTCTGGCGGATCCCCAACGCGGAATAACTAACGGTGCCGACTCTGCGTTTTCGGAAATTATCGAACTCAATGTTGGTGGCCAAGTGTACGTGACAAGACGCGCAACTTTAACAGCAGTGCCGGACTCTCTGTTATGGGGCATGTTCAGTAGGAATTCCCCAAAGGACTTGGCGCGAGATAGCAAAGGGCGCTTCTTCCTGGACCGGGACGGCTTTCTGTTCCGTTACATCCTCGATTACCTGCGGGACCTCACCCTGGTGCTGCCCGACTACTTCCCAGAGAAGAAGCGTCTGCAGAGGGAGGCCGAGTTTTTCCAGTTGCGAGAGCTGTGCAAACGCCTGAGCCCGAGAATGAGCAAGGACGACTCCGTGTGCGAGGAGAGCTGCTACCAGAGCGACTCGGAGGAGGCGATGGCGCACGGTGCCGCGGTTTCCGGTTGGGACGCGTCGCGCGCGCTCTCCGCGCTCAGCATGGCGCACTCGACCTCGGCGGAAGTCAGAAAGTCGGGCTACATCACCATTGGCTACAGGGGCTCGTACACCATCGGGAGGGACATTCAGACCGACGCCAAGTTTCGGCGCGTGGCGCGCATCACCGTGTGCGGGAAGACGTCTCTCGCCAAAGAGGTGTTCGGTGACACTCTGAACGAGAGCCGAGACCCGGACCGGCCTCCGGAGAGATACACGTCCCGCTATTACCTCAAGTACAACTTCCTGGAGCAGGCGTTCGACAGACTCACCGAGTTCGGCTTCCGCATGGTCGCGTGCAGCTCCACCGGGACGTGCGCTTACGCGAGCAACGACCCCGGCGAGGACAAAATCTGGACGAGTTACACAGAGTACGTGTTCTGCCGGGAATAAAACACTCGCCGCTACTCCATGCGCGTCATTCGTGCAGCAGTGTCCCTAACGCAGAGCGGCAACACACCATTAGTGTATCAGACATTTAGAAGTGACCACCTGAGATGACCATTATAGATGCTGATTCAGTGTTATGTACATTCACATCACAGTAGTTCCTTTACATCTGAGTTTTAGTTACTGCGTAAAATGTTTATCGTATGACCACCAGAAAACCTCTGAATACTGTACAGCATATCAGATAGGAATACCTGAGTAGGTAATACTGTAAATGATGTAATATTGCCCAAGTTTATGTTTACACCAACTACAGAGCACAGCAGGGATATGGAAACTATACGAATTTACAATTAAATGTCAAATACTTTGTGAATGTACTCACATTTTTAGAGAGAAGACAGGAGTAATTTGATAGTACAGTATACTCGCGCGCGCGCGCGCACACACACACACACACACACACACACACACACACACACACACACACACACACAACACACCTACACACACACACACACACACACACATATATATATATATATATATATATATATATATATATATATAATAAATTCAATGTGTTGATAAGGTCACTTTATAAGCACATGAATGGCAGTGTGGTAGAAAAAATAAAAATAAAATTGAAGCGAATTAAAAATCTAAAGTATTTCAGCTCCTGCATGATGTATTAAAGTAGAGTCCCATAAAGCATTAACTGAGTCTTTATATCCCCTTTATCTGTTTATCAGACAAGAAACTGAACAAATCTTGTCACCTTCTCTGTTAATGCATGCTGTGTCTCCACTGGATTTCAGTCCGGTTTTTGTGATCTGGTAAAACAAAAATAAGAGAGGTTATACTTCTTAAATTTCTCTAAATTCTTAACCCAGCTTTTCTCTTCATAATACACTGCTTTCCTGTCTAAGTACTGGTATGACTTGTGCACTAAATTAATGTTTGCTACAAGTGTGTATTTTTCAAATGTGACTTAAATGTATATTTTAAATGAAATAAAACCACATTCTTGCCGTTAAAATAAATAGTCGTTTTTTTGTTATTGTTGAAGTTAACATAGAGGAGAAGTGAGAAGATACATTACAATACTTTATGTGATCGCTCTGGTATATAAACATGTAGAGCTACAGCAGAGCTTTGTCTATTTATAGCCTTAAAGTGGGGTGTAATTTTTCAGTAGATTTGAGATTACTAAAAAGAAAGGGAAAAAAAACGAGTGGAAATATCATTTGCAGAAGAAAAGCTTCCTACGCTGAATATTCAAGAGCCAAGCTTTCAGAGATTTACCAACTCAGTTTTTGTGTAGATCCTCTCTGTTTTTGTGACACAAATTTAGCCTGTAATGCTCAGATGCAAATGGTGCAGCTGTACTCAAATTATGATTCCATTATCATTTCAAGTGTAAATAACAAAAGGTTCCAGCTGCAGTGAGAAAGGGGATGGATTGCCTGAGGGACAAAATGAAAAACCTTGTGTCCTAGAAAGACAATGTTCCTTCATTATTCGCTGGTGCTGAACCAGGAATATAGCTGATGATGTTTATCTTAGCTGGAATAAAGGATGCATTCTTACCATTTCTGTCAGCCATTTCATTTAAGCTGTTCTTTTAAATGTATGCTAATTTCTTCGAATTCTGGTGATGTGCATATTCATTATTGTGAAATCTTTTACTTTTTTGAACATATTCTATGGCATAGTTGTCTGATAGCCCATCAGAATTGCAAATTCAAATGTATTTAAACAAACTCTCCAATCGTGTGGACCTAATTAGGCTCTGTGCTAAAAGGATTTATCAGACACATATTTTCCACTTGGCAGTTGTCTAAATAAATTGTTATTCACCAACAAACAGCGCTACAACTTTTTATTTATTGATTAAGACTATTATATGATAGATACAATACACCTCTGCCTTTATTTTCAGCAGTATTTTGTGTAGTGGATGTGTCCATAGGGGGTACGGTGGCTTAGTGGTTAGCACCTTCACCTTCACCTTCACCTCATACCTCCAGTCCGGGTCCGATTCCCGCCTCCACCATGTGTGTGTGGAGATTGCATGTTCCCCCCGTGCCTCAGGGGTTTTTCTCAAGGTTCTCCAGTTTCCCCCCATGCACAGTAGGTTGATTGGCACCTTGTAAAATTGTCCCTAGTGTATGGATGTGTGTGAATTTGAGTGTATGTGTGCGCTGTAATCATACAGTCATACAGGTTGTGTTCTGTCTTGATGCCTGAAAACACCTGAGATAGGCACAGGCTCCCCGCGACCTCAGGGAAGATCGGATAAAGAGGTAGAAGATGAAAGAATGATGTGTCCATACATTTCAAGTAAATGACCCGCTATGAAAAAAATATTTGTATGTCACAATGGCGTTCAGTGGAGTCATTAATAACTATTTATTGCAATTTTTACATTCCTTAAATCTAAACGTTGCAAATGACACCTAATGTTTCTTTAAAAAAAAGAACAAATATATTTAAATAATTTAGAAAAAGGTGTTATATTTTTATTTATATATTTTTCAGTGTATCTGTACACTGGTATCAGTATATTTTTTTTTATTTTGTGGAAACATTGTTAATTCAATTAGCTTTTTTCCCTATTAAAAATTCCCACTTAAAAGTCTCATATTCTGTGTTCCGTATGCCACTTCAATTGTGTATAGTTTTCTCAAAGTCTTTGTAGATTAAGACTTTAGTCCAGTATGCTGATCACCACCTAATTACCATTTTCTTTAAAAATAAACATGAGTTTGACAGTACACCCTGTATTGAATAATATTGCAATCTTTTTTACTAAGGGGCAACAAGGAAGACTGCCCAAAACATCATTGTATTCCATGAAAATACTTGAAATACTAAATTAAGTGAATTCAAATTCAAACTTGACCAAAACTGACTGTACATCATTTGTTGTGTTGTAAGTAAAACCCTTCAGAGATTCAGTCAAGAGCTTTAATACAATTACAAAAATACAATAATTCAAGAATCACATTCATTCATATTCCATTTGACACTTTGTTTTTAGTCACATCTTTGCCTTTTTCCATTATAATGCTGCTCTAATATTTAATCATGAAATTGAAATTAAAAGAGTATGTGGGTTCTGTATAATTTTGTATAATTTACTGCCTTGACTAATGGAATTAACATGGTCTTAAAAGCAACAAAAGTTTGTGTAGTGTACATGTGTAAATGCTTGCAAATATGTGCCTATTGTGTATTATCTGGTTGTGCATATTTTCCATCAGCATGCAATGACTGTACCCACGGTGCCTCTTCTGTTTGCCTGTGAGAGACTACCGAACATTTCATCCCTGTGTTCTCACTGGCATTAAATAAGTGTTTGGCAATATCTTCTCCATGGAACTAGGACTAAAAATGGACCAGTGCAATGGAAATAGTAAAAATGACAAATTATCCTAACAGATGGTTCTAATATTTGGATCACTTATACAATGCTTTGGAGTTTTGTCATGAAAATGGTTGTATGTTTCTGTTATACTTTCACATTTATCTTAAAGTAAAATGTCCAATTAGAAATATATAACTAGCAGAATTGTAAATACCAACAAGTTTAATAGTTTTACTTAAAATTGGAATTTAATTTTCAGAGAGGTAGTCAAGATTGATTTGATAAAACTGCTGAAATCAACCTGTTTTTAAGGTCACATTACCAGAGTAGTGCAAATGTCAGTATTATATCATTTCCCCAAAGAAAAAAAACAAACAAACCTACAAATTCTGTTAAGATACTTTCAAAAGTGTTTTGCAATTTATTTTATATTAGTAAGCTAGATGTTAAGCTTACTTATGTTATCTTTAATCCTATGTTGTTGTTTTTTTTTTTTAATCTTTTTTTGTCAGGAAAATAAATCAATATGTACTTTCAACATTTCTTGTAGCTGAGACAGTTGCTTTCAATAAATAGCAATTCCATGGCAACCAATCTCTGCCAAGATGATACGTTCAATATGGAACAATTTCCCCATAAATGCTGTGGCCTGTCCATTTAGTCGACCACCTTTCAAACCAGCTTCACAGGACATGATTGTGCTTTTTAGAAATAGTAGGGATCAATGGTACACACAAAGTACATCCCCTTTTAGCACTAAAGAACACAATGAATGGAGCAAAAAGCCAATACTTTTCAAACAAATGGGCTGCCTGGTGTGTATTCACTGAATTTCACAGATCAAATATCATTATGTCCCTCAAAGTGCAGATCAGTAGAGGTGTTCTGAAATTTCTCTGAAACAGTTGTAAAGCCCTGGTGGCTTCGCATCGGTTAACATTTTTGTTCACAGTAAGATAAATGAGGATTCACAGAACTAAAGCTCTTTTGAATGGCAGTGTTTTGGCGTGTAAGCAATCAATTTCTCACTTATTGACCTGAACACTTGAAAAATACTGTAGCAGAACTTCTGAGCATGTAAACAAAAACGACTGTACTGTAGTTCAGCTACTCCTGTTTTTTTTTAAAGCCTATAATAAACCTGAATTACTTTGAAGAATTTTTATGCAAATTATTTATCTGAAGTTGGCTCAATGAAAAAACGAAAGATTTTTACTGATTTCTAAGATTTAATTTATTTATTAATCTCTGATCTGATTAAAGTGCTGGTTCAAAAGAGGGAAAAAAATCAAAGCATAAAAGAATACAATGTTGGAAAAATTGTATTCGTTCTATTCGTTCTATGCGTTCTATTCTATCTTCAGAATGTGTGTCTTGTCTGCTCAGAGTCTGTGCTGTACATCATAAGCAATGAAGTAACATGAAAAATGACTACAAAACAAAATATATCCACTTTATACTGATATCTTTTTTCAACCCCAATCATAGGAAAGTTATTTTAACTAAATCATTTACAATATTAATCACAGAAATAGTCCGTTTTTACCAGTTCCACACTGTATCTCATTTGATCAGAATTTTGAATTAGTTTTTTTTTTGACAGATAAATTAAAGACACAAAAGCATATGCGGTTTTCCTTTTGTGTGCCTTTGAGATCATGTCAAACATTGCATTTTTGTTCATTAAACAACAGGTCACTTAACAACTGTTCTGACCTCAGTGGAATAAGTCTGGTGAAAAGTTGTTTTGACAATGGACCATCTGTGTCAGCTTTCTGTTACAGCAGGCCATTAAACATGTTTACAATTTTAAATGACTCTCAGGGCCGAGATGTGTATCTGCTTGAGGTCACCTTTAAGCCAAGCACAGTCATTACTGATGCAAGATGCAAGAAAGAAAAGCAGGAAGAGATTGCCCTTAATCAATTCCCAATTAGCATTCTCTTCAATAGCTGATTTCAGCTTGGTGCATCCATGCTCCTAAATAAATGTTGTTTGCCCGAGTGCAGGAGATAAGTGAATTGCGAATGAGATAATTACTAATCAGTGTTCTTGAGGGACTACTCGGTATTAATGTATAATTTCCTGTTTGTAATATATAATAATGATAATAATCTCTTGCATATATGACAAGGAAATTCATTTATACGACATGAGGAAGAACGGAACGAGGCAAACTCCTCTTCTGGTTGACAGACAGCAAAACCATACGGTACCTTTAGGCTATGAAGCCATGCGATAAGTGTTGTGGAAGAAAGTTTAATACATGCATATTGTGAAGAATAGTGCAGAGGGTATGAAGATATGACTATGATTGAGCTTAAGCGTTTTATGATTAAGGCCTAATTAAAGCATTTTTTTCTTCACAAAATGCTTTCTGTTAAATTATATCCAGTGTTCTATATACACCATACAACTTGCAGAGCGAGAAAACACCATGGGCAGAAACCTCACAAAAACTAGAAAGTACATCACAGAGAATGCGTTTTCTTTATTTAAAAGAGCAATTTGCATGTCCAAGCATGAAATATTGATCATGTTCTTATGTTCAGTAGCCGTGTCCTGCTTTGAAATGCAAACGTGAGCTCTATTCACTGGTCATGGCGAGTGTTTCTCAGTGCGTATCCTAGAGAAACATTCTGTATTTTACTGTTATACTTGTGCAGTGTAGAGTAAATATCCAACTAGAATTAAACAACAGGTGCATGAAGGTTTATGGGATTTATCCTCTTTAACCTCTTAATGTGTTTACAATCTCTTTGTTTAGTCATTCTGTATATTTCCTATATTTATGCATTACTTGATAAGATTCTACATAGACATTTCCAATGTTCACTCTACTTTACATTTTTCCACTTACACACTTTACACACCATTTTTATATTTTCTACGAAGATGAAGATGTCTTTTACTTTTACTCTTTATTTTTTTATTTTATTTTACTTATCTTCTTTTATTGCATTTATTTATAAAAATATATTTACATGCAAAATGGTCGTTAAAAATTATTTCACTGCATGTGATGCTGTGTATGTATGTGTATGTGACAAATAAAATCTGAATTTGAATCTAAGGGTCTTTTTGTTCTCCAAGACCCAATATAAAAAAAACACATTACGGATTCAAAACCTGAAGGCTGTGTATAACACTGTGCACATAGGCCTGAGCTGGAAGTGACACGGCAAACGGTTACTAACCTGCAGTCTATGTACGTTTGTGCATAATTCATTACAACAAACATTAGAAACAGCCACAATCACACTGAATGCACAGAGTGCCATTTAAATAATTTTAAAGCCAATTAAATTAAATAATAAAATTTAACTTAAGAGAGGAGCACAGTCGCTTAGTGGTTAGCACGTTCGCCTCACACATCCAGGATCCGGTTTCGATTCCCGCCTCCGCCATGTGTGTGTAGAGTTTGCATGTTCTCCCCGTGCTTCAGGGGTTTTTTCTCCGGGTTCTCCGGTTTCCCCCCAGTCCAAAAACATGCACAAAAACATTGATTGGCATCTTGGAAAATTGTCCCTAGTGTATTAATGTGTGTGTGATTGTGAATGTGTGTGCTTCCTGCGATGGGTTGGCATTCCATCCAGGGTGTATCCTGCCTTAATGCCCATAGACGCCTGACTCCCTGTGACCCGAAGGAAAATAAAGTGGTAGAAGATGGATGAATGAATTAAACTTAAGGTATTTATTGATTAATCACTTATATATCACCTTCTATATACCTTCTACCTGCTAATGAAACATTAGTAACATTGCAAACATTCATTTAAGATCATAGTCATAAACATTTAGCATGCAATATCACAACAGGCTTTTTTTTACTGTGCAGCATCAATTGTTTGTGAAAAGAATAGAAGAATATCCTTTATTTATCACATATACATTATAGCACAGTGAAATTCTTTCTTCGCATATCCCAGCTTGCTTGGGGTCAGAGCGCAGGGTCAGCCATGATACGGCGCCCATGAAGCACAGAGGTTTAAGGGCCTTGCACAAGGACCCAAGGGTTGCAGCTTGGCGATACCGGGGCTCGATCCCCGACCTTCTGATCAGTATCCCAACACCTTAAACCACTGAGCTACACCCTTAGCGGATGGTTTGGACTTCCACTAAATTTGCTTATACATTAGAATATAAAACAGTTTTAAAAGAGAAAATGTAAGGTATAGAAATTCAATTACTGTTCTAGATCAGAAATGCTCAGACAAAAATGTAAGAGCATTAACACAACCACTGTGAAAATTCAACTACACAATTCCCAGAGGACTATGTGTGAAAGGCGAGAACGGGAGACTGTAGAAGCGGTTACTCTGCAGTTATACAGGATGGATTTAGAAGTTAAATATATCTTTAAAAGTCTTTACAAGTGAAAATGTCTCGTTCCTGCACCTAATATATGTCTATATCATATACTTTATTTTCCACAAAGTATGTATAAATTAGAGTGAAAAATATGCATATGTGAACAAGTGGAATACTCTTAGAAAATAATTTTAATCATGTAACACTTCTGTTTCTTATGTAAATTCAATATCGTGGACACCATTATTAGGGAACTTTCAGATTCAACTAAATGTCCTTGGAAAATACACAAAGTAGTGTCTCATATAATGTTGACTATTAATGCAAAAAGTATATGAACTATTTCCAAATGACAAACAGCAGGTATATGTAACGCTCAATTCTTCAGTTAATTTGGATCTTCGTTCGAATATCAGTACTTTAAAGTATAGTCACTGTTCTTTATATCATTATTTGGCATATTTAAAAGTATAAAGAATACAGAACCACTGAGACGTGTCTTGTGTTATTAAAACTGCAATTCAGAAGGCGTTGCAAAATTACTTGTGACAGAACTTGTTCTTTTAGAATAAAAAGCATTGTGCAAGTACTGTAGCTGATTCATACACTTACAATAATGCAGCCTCTAAATGAGATTAAATGTTATAAAAAGGCAATAAATAGTGCGGATTGCTATGGAAGAAACAAATGTTACATTTTGATGAAACAAGGGTAGTAGCAGCTAATCGAAGAGGACCCGCAGAACCAATAAAATGCTTAGGGGAAAAAAAGGCTTACGACTAGTCACTTGATATTTGAACAATAACAGCTGCTGTAATTATCTCACTTTTAATAACTTATATGAAATTCTGAAGGGTGGAAGGGTGGCACAGATTACATCGAGTTTGACCTTTTGTTGCTTAATTTTGAGGTTTTTTTCCCCTTCTCTTACCACCCAGACAAGAATAAAGCAGTTATTGAATGAATGGATGTTCTGTTGACATGGCAGTTTAAATTGTTTGCTAATTAAATGTCTGGGTTTTATTTATTACATGATCCAAATTATTTAAAAAGGTGTCAGTCCACATTAGGGTTTAAATAGAATTTCAGCATTTTTCACTTATTTCTTCCTCTTTTCTTTGTGTTCAGATGTGTAAATGATTAGGATAAAGCTCTCTTTCTGAAACCAGACATACACAAATGAACTTATAGCAGTTAATTCCAATTGGGATGAATTTCAAAATACAATTCAATTGGTGTTGTAATACATATTTCCATGGCTGACCTTTATAGTTAAAGAATTCACTTCTACAGAGATGGATACCATCAATAAAGCCAGAGTTTGCAATTTTAGCCCAACAAAATTCACATCCATTCTAGTATATCTCACAGAAAACTGTATGTTAACTATGTCAACACAATTCCAGTGGGCTGTCAAGTGTATCCTTTAGATAAATAATCAAAAATAATAATAGATAGAATAATAAATAGATAATTCTAAAAGAAATATTATTGCAAACACTTTATTGGCCTCAGAGATAGCGTCCATAAGAGTCATGCCAAACAAATGCTGGTTCTTGTCTTTACAGTCACGCTATATATGGGCTGTTACACTGACATTGGCTTTATAGACTCAATGTCATAGTAATGACGGGTTCAAGCCTTTCTTGTCATGCTTTGTATGTTTCTTACTGATTAATGTTTTATCATAGAGACAGTCTCAAATCTCTGACCATAGATCATGCATTTTTCCATTGAAATTGGTTTAAGCTTTCATACAAATCTGCTTAAGTTCAAAAGTCAAGGTATTTCAGACTTTACAGACAGCAAAGTACTCAACTTGTGTAAAATGAATAGAGCTAGACATCTTTCAGGGCTCTTCTCTCACTAAAAAAACAATTTAAATATAGAAAAATAAAAATGAGTGCTTTCCAATGTGATACTTAATGCTTCAAATACAGAGAAAAATAATTATTTAGTTTAAATGTAAAAAAAAATGTGTTGAACCACAATATAAAAGAATTTAATATTTAATTTTACCTTTAGCAGCCTGGCAAAACCGTCTCTTTCACGTTAATGTACACTAGAATTATTTGCACAAATTATCTTTGTGCCAATGTAAAAGTCAGGACTTTTTCTTGAGTTAACACTATATGGATAATCCAAAAAAGGTTTTGGACATGATGTGTTCTGTCCGACACATTTGTTTCTGCTGACCTTGCTGATTTCTTTAGAGATTTCCCAATGTTTCATAGATTAGTACACTTTCTAATAAACTGTGTTGTTCTACATAGAATACGGTTAATCCCTTTTGCAGTTGGATTTAACATTTATCCACTTTCCTCCTTCTTATGCAATTTATGTGTTTAGATACCAGTATTTAGTTATGAAAAAGAATGCTAGTTATAGATTACTACTTTGGAATCTTTGTTCCTGTGACAAAAATGCTATGTCAAATGTTACTTTAATGCCTCGCACACTTGTATTTACTGTATTTCCATCTATTCTTTAGCAGTTCACATGAATGAATTCTTACATAGCACACATCACCTAGAGGTAATCACAACTGAGCAGCTTCATCTATGTTTGAAAAAGGGGATTTCTGACCCTTTGATTCATTTACACTAAGTCTCTGGATAAGATCATTAACATAACATATAAACATGAGTGAAGCATCTGTAATAACATCAAACATCATTTTATATGTTCATGATTAAACTTGGTATCCAGTTGTATTCTTTGTATTGCTGTAACCATAGTGAGCTTTCCATCAATCCAGGTGGTGCAGTACCTCATCTGAAAGGTGCTGTGAGGCAGCCCATGATATTTTAGATCTGTTTTTCATCTCTGAAAATCCCTGATGATTGCTGTCCACCTCCAAATCCCAGAGCTTGAACTTTCAAACACTCATTCAGTAACTGGAAGATAATCAACCTTTTTATTCATTACGTGCACAATATTCTCTGCCCATTTTATTGATATTAACATTGTCTAGACAAGCATATGTGTTTGCTATCTTTATACTGCCCCTGTGTCTGATAAGCCCTTTGGATTTATGTATTTTGCTGTTTCTTAATAAGACCTTACACTTTCATCCTGCCTACGCCTGCCACATGAAATGTTTACTTTGAAAAGGTCTCCTTGGGTAACTGTAATAGCTCACCCAAGACCAGCAGAATGTTTTCGGAGCAACAGAGCTGCATTGTATTAACTTTAATAAATGAATGGGAAAGGAGAAAGAATCTATTTATCACAAAAGAAAATTCCTAAGAAATCATTATTCAAAAGTTATTTGCCTACATTTTGAATATAGCTCAGTTACTTTATTTTCTTGGCCTGCTAATGTTTTATCTCTGGTGACTCACATAAAGTCCATTTTAGATGTCATCCTTTTGCCATTTCAGCAGTCTTAATATTTTAAAAGCCAATCTGATATGGGTGACATAAAAGGGCATTTTCAAATGTGCACTGGCTTTGAAGTTTTTCCTTGATAAAATTCTAATTAACCGACAAGGGGGAATTACGTCTGACAGCATTGGCAGGATATAGGAGGCTTTTAGAACGATGCCTCAAGAACAACAACATCCAATTCTTTGGCAATACTGACTGCCACAACAAAACTTACACTGATCATCACTGTTGCACAGTTCAGAAAATATTACAAACAATAGTAATACTATTTCATATCGTTTATAATAGTCTGGATACACATACAGACAAATGACAAAATGAAAGGAAAATGGTGACACTTGCATTATGGTGTCATTTGCTGCCATCATTTGTGTCTGCTTGTCTGAGTGTCACGGAAATTCAATACATAGCTATTCTGACTGATCACCGAAAATCTATAAGGAAACACTTTAGTTCAGATAAAAGTCGTCACTATTATAATGGCAATGGTGTCTACATTCAAGGGCATGAAGCGACCTCTTAATAGTCAAGGACAGTTGTAAGGTAGTTATGGAGAGAAAGAAATAAACTATTATTCTGGACAAAATGACACATGTGCTCTGTTCTTTGTTAATAAAAACGGTTATTCGCCACGTCTGTAGCAAGAAACAATACAATTCATCAGGTTCAGCATTCGTAGTTTATCCTCATTGGACTTCTCATTTTGCATATTACTTATATGATTGCACTGTACAACTATAATCACTCTGTTGATCACAGCTGCTCTGCTATACCACCATGGGTCCATAATTGCTGTTTTGCATAAATTGCACTAAATATTACACTAATCCATCATGTTTTCAGCATTGCACCAACACAAAAATTTACTCAGAAGACTTGTATATATAAGCATATTCATCCAACATCCAATATTGCATTCTATAATGTTCTTTATTGAATATGCTTGTTTTATTACTTTGGGTACTCTGGATGACCCACATTACTTTTGTTCATTGCTGCTGTAACCTTTGCATTGCCCGCTGGGATTAACAAAGTAAATGAATCAATCTCAGGCTATACCAATGCGGCTCTGAGAACATGGATTGACCAAATCCTTCTACTAAGACATTTGATGGTGTTTTTATTCTCATCATTTTTCTGCATGTGTAATATTATTGGCTCGGTTTGTGCTGCGCTTGAACATGTAGAATATCTACATCATCTACATCTTCCAGCTGTGACTGAGTGGAATGCAGTAAGATTTTTTATGTAAAATATCCAAATTATGCCAACATGGGAAATTGCAAATCAGCGCCAGGAATGGCAATATCTGATCAGACATGCCTACTCAGTTTCTCTCATAAAAAATTTAATAAGAACTTGCCACTAGCAGGCTCTTCTTCACCCCTCACATTTTGACTGTGAAATAAAGGCCTTGACCTTTTTCATATCCCTTTTTGATTCTCGCACCTGAATGAATAATTATTTTTCCTAAAAAAACAACTTTTTTCCTTGCACCATACAAGTAAGGCACTTTATATTCAGACATACATGCCTCATCGGGGTGAGTTAGGACAGAACGAACATAATGCATTGTATAAAGAATTACTGAAGGTCATGAGAATGAGATTGTCAGATTATTAGGTGTTGGTATAATGAGCAATCTGTACAATATTGTTATTTTCAGCAGACCTGACAGACTTCCCTAAACCGGTCAAATAAACAGAGACTCAATCTTAACAAACGTTGACAAGTGTGATGTGAAACACGTCATACTAGACGATGTCAATAAAAACACTTAATGCATTATTCAACATACCAAAGTAAATCCTCTTTTAGTATCATCTGATCAACACTGGCATGCATATTTATGCAATATATCTATGTGGAAATATTCAGATTGAAGTGATAATGAAAGTCTACTTAGAGTGAGGGGTCAATACTGAATGTGTACGTATAATCGCTTGATTTAATCATATTGCTTTACTAGAAGGAACTTTATGTCTGTTCATGTCATTTGAATATACCTTGGCTTATCAAAAGAAATAGACATGAATCTAAAGAATATAGCTAATACAAGGTCAATGTATAAGCCATAAAAAAGAGTATAAGCTCTTTAAAGCTTAAATATGAAGCATTCACAAAGGACAAAGGAGCAGCACTGTAAAGTCTAGTCTTATTTTTCTCCTAAATACTATAGCTTTATAAAAAGTGGAAATATTGGCACTTTTAGTTAGTTCTTATTTAAAAAAAAAAACATTGTATAAGATGTCAAGTTGACATACCATACTATTACATGCTGTAAAATATTCTTCAATCTGCCACGTTATCTTGACAATGATACTGTTGCTCTTCAGTACACAAGATAAACAAATGTGCACATCTATGTAAATGATCCAAGTGCAATCAGTCACGCTCACTAAAATTAGACAGAATTCCACCTGCAGAAGTATGAAGAAGACGGTGGGTGTGTGGGATGAGGAAATCCTCATTTCACAAAGAAATGTTCAGTGAATATTCAATCACTGTCTGACAGTCAATTGCAATACCCAGGGTCTTTGTGAGGCTGCATATAAATGATCTATTTTGCATGGACTATAGAGGATGTTTTTTTTTCTCGTGACTCTTGAATGAATCAGAATATTAAATCTTGTAAAACTCTGAAAGCTTTAAAATTTAAGATCTTTTAAAGCAGCATCTAATTACATTATCCAGAGTCTTTAGGCATAAAGTGTTGAAAATATGGCCAGATTTGGTTACAAAAATTTTCCTTATATAATACATTCAACAGAATGTGACTATTTATTATTATTATTATGTAATACATTATATTCTTATTATTATATAAATAAAATGACAAAATAGAATGATCAAAAATGTGTTCTTTTTCCAAAATAAATTGTGTTCACCTGATTGTCACGCATTTTTTTGCACATCCTATTCCATATTATGTCTCCCTTTTGCTGCTATAACAACTATTAATGTTCCAGAAGGGCTTTCTACGGGATTTTGCTGGTGATATTCCAGTTCACTAAAAAATCTTTTTCACAGGGCCACGTTCATGCTGGAATATGTTATATACAGCAAAAGGAAATCTGTAATTCTGTTAACAGTGGCATCATCCATATAGAATTATCAATTGCATATAACTTACAAATATCAACCATACCCTATTTTCTCTGCACACAAAAATCATTGTGTTGAGATGTATAGAAATCCTTAAATACAAACAAAATAGATTATGTTCTCATTAAAATACAGAAGAACATGTACAACTCATAAGCATATAAGCCTATGAGGTACTAAGCTGCAGACGAATTAAATGATCTATAATAAACCATTTTGGTTTTGTCAATTTATTTACAAATATTGCTAAATACAATTACTTTTCTATGTGTCTGATTATTTTAGTTAGTGGAAAATTACTTTCTCATAAATGGACACTCTTCCTACAAACCATGACACTATTAAATATATTCTTAATATAGTTCTTCTAAATAATCTTTCCCCAACACACACACATGAACACACACAAATAAGAGCAAAATGATGAACAGATGAGAGAATATTTGTCAACACACCATAGCATACAGAAGCCTGATGAAGATATACGTGAATAGCAGTGAGAAGTAACGCAGATTCTATCACTCCAAACAAATGACTACAAAAACAGACCTTCATTCCATTTGTCCATCATGACAAATTATCCAGAGCTTCCATTTGTGAAGAACACAGTGATAATTATTCCAACTATATTGTTAGCGCTAAGTAAATTCATGTCCCTTGTAAGTTGTGCAAGCATAGTCAGTAATACTTTTTTGGAAACATATACCTTCACCTCTCCCTGCACTAATAGACAAAAAGGAAGCGCAGATCTTTATTGTGTAATCTTGACTGCCATCCTTGTAATTTTGTCCAAATGCTTAACTGTATTTATAGTGTTCATGGTTCATGTATGTGGACCGGGTTCTTCCTCAATCTGTTGTAATCCAGTAAGGTCACATGGCAGTGGGCTGCCCAGCTGTGGAAGGAACAGAGATTTTTAAAGACTGGCGACAATGAAAAACATTCTCTCTGTTAAGCTGTATGGGACATTTGTCTAATGTGGTTTGAATTCCTGTTTCTCCTTAGAACGAAGCATCACTAAAAAAAAAAACTAAATACAAAGTTATTCTGACTCAACACTACCATGAAGCATTTCGATCCTGTTAGGTGTGGCCTCTTTCAGAATCAAAATACCAATCCACAAACTATAATCAATGGTTTGCAATTTTTGACATGTTTGTCAGTGCAATCACACCCATCATCATATCTAAAGGAATATATTTTGGATGAGTAGTGTTTGTCCATCCTTGTAAAACTACAGTAAACTACCTGTGCAATATTCAATATTAGGCGCTAATCATTTTGTGGTAACCCAAATATTCTATAACTTTTTTATTTTTATTTTAATTTTGTTCATTTAATGACAGAGTGAATGATGGCTTACTTTTGACTCGCATATAGCAGGAGTTACAGAAGAGCTGTTTGTTTCGTATCCTGACTTCAGCTCCACTTTCTGAGCCGCCAAGGTCAGTTTTGCATTGAATGCACTGAAATATGAGACACAAGGACGCAGAGTAAGAAGACTGCATGTTAGCCAAGTGCATGCTTACTGTAATGGACAGATGATCTCTGTCTCAGCAAGGCAGCAAGTTATATTTATCAAAATAATAATTAAAACAAAAAACTTAATATGAGAGAAAACCATACACCATCAGGGCTGAGAGGAAGGAGAGGAGAAAAAAAAGACCCAAGAATACAAATCCCACAAAGCTGTGATAGTGTGGAGCCCAGCAAGGACTATGCAACTATATTGCTGCACAGCCATAGAAGAGGGAAATGCACAAATGAGATAATTTGTGAATTCTCCAGATGTTGGATTGTTCTAATCATCCTAATGCACATACAATTATTCCAAAGAGACAACATGTTAGATTCAGTTATTCCCAGTCCATTTGTATAAATGAGAAAGATCTGATTAATAAGATCTGAGCAAGGCAGGTTAGAGATTAGATATTATCAGCCAGGTTGACCCGAATCCAGAAACGGAAAGGAGTTCGGTACTCTCACCTTAAAGCATTGTAAATGATAACAGAGCCCCAGGGACTCGATGATCATTGCTGCTCCTTTGCCCAGTGGCATATCACAGTACGTACACACTTTCTTGCCACTGACTGACCTAAATTATAGAATGTAAGCATGACCAGCAAAATGAATCATCACATGATTCCAATGGCTCGCTGTATGTTCAGGCATCTTAGACATAATATAACGTAATAGTGAAATGTGGAATATATTAAGATACACCTTGCAATACTTCAAAATGTATTCTCCTATCATTCAATGTCAGTTTAATACTGTCTTTATAATGGCATGGTTGCAGAAGCCAAAAGTTTATATATGTATATGTGTGTGTAAAAAATAAAAAAAAGTGTGTGTGTGTGTGTGTGTATATATATATATATATATACGTATATATATATATATATATATATATATATATATATATAAGTATATATATTACTATATATATATATATATATATATATATATATATATATATATATATATATATATATATCTCTCTCTCTCTCTCTCTATATACATATATATATATATATATATATACAATATTGATATATATATATATATATATATATATATATATATATATATATATATCATATGCTTTTAATGCTCAACAATGCTTGCTTTTGCTCAACAGCTTAACCATGACACTTTAATAGCTCTAGGATTTGACCTTACAAAGATCCACAACATTCAAACAATGTACACACATACCTGTTTCGTGAGGGTGGCTGATTCTCAGCATTTGTGGAGGTGGTAGATGAGGATTGGGGTACGGATGGCCTATGAGATTGATATGAAGGCAGTGTGGCGGCACCTGGACGTCCACTTTGGAGTGAAGAAGAGCTGGTATATGGACGGCTGTAATCTGGGATAGACGAAGTGGTGGCCGGAGTCCATGATGACCTCCAGGAAGGGCGGCTTGTTTTTATGTCCAGGTTGTCCAGAGACTCCCCTCTATCAAGTCAATACAAAAATCCACATCACACAGTCAAATTTGTATCTTAACAGTATTAAAATCTATGTCATACTCCATTTTTACATTTATGTTAAAAGGAAATTACATTGATAAGAAATGTGGAAGGGCAGAAACCATTTCCTTTCTACTTATACTCTTTTTTTTTTTGTTATCCAGTCATGTTAGCTAAACATAGTGTACACTGACCTTCTCATGGGAAGGGTGATTGGCTGTTTTTCTGTACTTGTGAAGGTACTTTGACGAATCCAGCTGCTGTCTGTCAGCACTGTAGTTTTCTTCTTCATGTCCTCAATGATCTGCTGCCTTTCAGCTTCAGCCTGAGATACTGGTTCTTTCTTATTCTGGCTGGCCCTAATCAAAGAGCTCTCACCACTGTTTGTGGCTGCACATAAAACATTATTTGATCAGGACCTCAAAGATTTGTATTATAAATAGAAATGCACGCACACAGGATCACATTAAGAAGTTGTAATCAGAAAGTTGGCTCACATATAGAAGATATCACATATAGAAGAAATACATGGAATTTATTTTCAAAATCAAGCTCTGGTAGACACTGATTGAATATTGGGGACAGAGCACATTCTCAATAGGACTTGATTACACCGACGAACATTGATTTTTGCTGATTAGGTGATTGGCTGGGCTTCATAATTGACATGGTCTCAAGCCATGGCCCACCTCTCTCTGGATTACTGTATCTCATAGCACTAAGAATGTTTCTCCTCTCAAGTTCCAGCTCAGAAGCAGCCTGTTGTCTCAGGATATGTGGATCATTCTTCCTCCGTAACTCTTCCTCCAGAAGCCAACCTGCCAAGCCCCTGTGCCGGCTATACACACCTGCATACAGCCCCGCACACGCACACTCACACTCACACGGCTCTATACTGACGTTGACGTTGGCTGCTTTAAAGGAAACTTTGTCTATGTAGGGTGCAGCAGGACCTGACATAAGCAAGACTCATTATTCATTTAATGTACTGACCTTTAATATAATTTCTTTCAGTGTCATCCAACTCTGGAGTAGATTTGGACTTGGCCCTGCAAAATTGTCAACCAAAAAAGGTTTACACAAATTATTTGTGAACTTTTATAAAATGTTCTTTTCGAATAAGACAGCACAGATGCAGGTTTTTCCGCATGCAAATAAGGATGAGATTTACCTGTGTGAGTAGGATAGCTCAGGGAAAGTATATTCTGCATCACTGTGATCAGACAGCAAAAGCATGACAGAGAAGCAAAGGTTCACAGCATTCACACACACAATCATAAATTACAAATTTGTGGTCTAGTTGTTAATGCATTAAATAATACAGTACAACAATGAATCGTTCACAACAATACCATGCTGTTATGGTAAAAGTACGTTATTACCTATATGAGTAGGAAAACAGTGAAATTGCAGCTTCAGCAAACAACATGCAATGCTACAATTACTGCAAAGTGTTTAATTAGTAAAAATGTTATTTTTCATAAATTCAAAGTATTCGGGAATTTAAGCAAAAAACAAAGCTACTTACTTTGCCTGAAGTCTCCTCTGGGCCTCTTGCCGTCGCCTTTCCTCCTCCTCTTCTTTTTTTCTCTGCAGTTTCTGTGCCTCTTCCTCTCTCCTCTTCATTTCCTCCTCCTTCCGTTTGAGCTCCTCTTCTTCCTTTTTCCTCTTCTCTTCCAGTCGTTTCTGCTCTTCCTTTCTTCTCCTCTCCTCTTCAAGACGCTCCTGTTCCTCCCGTCTTTTCCTCTCTACCTCAAGGCGCTCCTGCTCCTCCTTTCTTTTTGTCTCCTCCTCTCTCCTCCTCCTCCTCTCCTCTTCCTCTTTGAGGGCCAATCTTGAGGCCTCCTGCTGTAGCTCAAGATTCCTCATGTCCTATTTAGAGGCATAACACAATGTATCACATTGGGGTTCTTTGGAAAGTATGTCTCTCTATTATGTTTTTATTTTGCAGACATTGAACATCAAGGTTTGAAGGTACAAATCATATATAAATCAAGGAACGAAAAGTCGAGGAACGAGGAGTTGATGGTTATCATTTGGTTACATGAAGTAAAAAATACATTCATATTACTGTTTATATTATACCTGATCATTATAAAGCATGATTGTTTTCTACTCTTTTTACTTCTTTCAATTCTTCACATCTGCATAGTTTTTTAAATTCCTATACACCCTGATATTCTATTATATGTTTTTTCTAATTAACTATGAAACACATTTCAAATAATAAATCCCCCTTTTTTCCAGTAAACTGGTTGGGTTCTTGATACCTCTTGATGGTGTTTTGTGCCTTCTTGAACAGCTTCTTTCTGAGCTTTTCTAAACTGCTCCTCCAGCTTTTCTTGGTCTCGTCTATACTTTTCCTGCATGAAAGCAAAACATTTTTTTCAAAGAATTTCATTAAACAAAGAATCATTTTAACAGACCATACATTTTTAAAACATAAATGTAGGTGGTGTATATATTACCTGAAGCTGGCGCTCTTGCTCTTTTTGCCATTTCTCCTGTCGTCTACGCTCTTCGTCTATGTCCCAGGACCAGCGAGTAGAGGACGCTGGCAGAGAGGGAACTGGCAGCTGGAGAACATGAAACAAAAAAAGTATATCACAATTATGACTAAATACAATGTATGCACAAGAGTAAATTTCAAGAAAAAAAAGTAAAGAAAAGTAAATATGCTATTCCGATGACAGATATCATATCCTCTGGCAGGCTGGACTATAATGTGCTTCAAATAATAATAATTGTATTCAAATGATGAGCAAACATTTTCCACTTACATCTGATATGTGGTTTTCAGAGCCACCTACAAAAAAATTTTTAATTAGGAATATGAAGAGCAATATTTTTATTTTTAACTTCATAACAAAATATTCAACCTTAACCTCAAGTGAATTGTAGCATCATGGAAAATAAACATTCGAAAACCTTTGTTTTCATATAACCATATAATATTATTTCTTATTCGCATGCAATGTAGTCACATGCATAAAATATGAAGCAAAATGACCAAATTTCCCACACTTGCCAATGTAAAATGCTGCATGCAAGACACCGGGCTCATGCTCACTAAGCACAGCATGCAAAAGGGAAGAAGAGCATTGTGTGCATCCCGAGCACCATATCAACACACTACGATGTGTTCTACTATAGCATTTGCATCTTTGGCTTTAGGCGGTTATTCCTAATAGGTCCATCTTACTTGAGGATGCACAGCAAGCGATACACACATGTACCAACTGCATGTTAATCCGTATATCCCAATATTTTTACTGAATAATTTATTCATGAATTCAATATCTGACACAGAACTTGATCAGTGGAGGCCAGGCCTGTATTACATTGTGTATATTATAGTGCTGAGACTTAGAAGGTCTTTGGGTGTTGATATGGTTTTGGTATGCAGTCTTGTGGAGTCCATACTACAGGTCTGAAAACAGATTAAAAGTAAAATATGCTGAACATTTGTTCAGACATGAAACTGCAAACCTTTAAACTTAAAAAAAAATGCTTTCCCTATATGCTCTGCAGATAATTCAGACAGCATGTCAGTGTATTGATGTGGAATGGACACCGCACACTCAATGCTGTTTACCACAGAGATTAGACCAGAGCACTGATTGTGTTCTCTGCAGAGCCTGAGGGAAGAGCACATGGGTTATAAGGTCTTTGGCTGTGAGCTGGAAAAAGGAGGACGGCAGCATGAACGCCTAGTAATGCCCAGCACCACAACATATCATGAACAGAGGGCTGCTCTTTTACCTTGTTCAAAAAACTCTGATCTCCTTTTGAGGTTTTTTAAAGAAATGGGTTCTATATAGATAATAAAAAAGATTAGAGAAAGGGCAGAGATGGAGAAACGGACAAAGATCAACTCAAATAGATGAAATCCAGATTCCTGGCTTCACATCTGTATAAATTCAGTGAACTGAAAACAATGAAAATCTTTGTTGTGAAATTAACAGAAAATACAAAAAAATAAATGCAACACACAAACAACAACACCGCATTGTCCACACCAAACATAAAACACAACATTCGGCAAACTTTCTATTCGTTTTAGTTCAGACAAGTCAAAGATTTGTTTAGACAGACTAAAGTTTTAAGAAATAGGCTTTACCTTTGTTTCTCAAAACCACTGGTTCTTCATTGAGTCCACCATTAATGCCATTTAAAGGAAGACTCTACAATACAGCATAATAGTGAAATTAAAAACATTGAAATATTAAATATATAATAGCAAAATTAAAAACTAACTGCTTGATATGCTCACATTGACTGGCTGGGAGCTGACATTCAGGGTTTTCACAGTGGGATCCGTGGTTGGGCGGGAGGAGAAGTCCAGGCTCATGTTGCCATATGGCTCAGAGAAACCTAGAGGATCCGCACTGGTGAGATTGATGACCTTACGGCTTTTAAATGGAAGGGAAGGTATGTCTTTTCCCCAGTCTGATTGTTGCGCATTGACACAGTCGGATTTTAAAAACAGAGAATTAGCAACTATAGTACCAGACACATGACTACACAGAAGCGTCTGACAGAAAAAACCTCTACTATCGGGACTAAGTGGGGGTTTGACAGACAGACCACCTTCCCCTGCCATGCAGCACACAAAGCCCCACCCACCAGTTTGACCAACATGCATACACCTCCTCAGTCCATACAAGCGTGACATTAGTATTATAAATTCCAAATTAAATGGAAACATAACTTTAGAAGATTAGGTTGAGAAAAAATTTATTAATAAAGGTAATTAATGATTAGGATTCTAATGGTGTATGCTTGTTGATAAAGATTAAACAAGTTAATAAACAGCACCACATAGTGTCACATACTGCTTTAACACTAATCTGATATACTGTACAAATATAAAAGATATGAGGGCTGAAAAAATGTAGAAAAAAAGACAGACAGGAAATGACCTGTGAGACAGACAGAGAGTCAAAGAGACTCATGCACTTTGTCAGATAATGCACATATACTTGAAATTAAAACACATACACTTGATATATCCTACAAGTTTTTGTTTCTTAATGTTAATCTTGTTTAAAAATCCTTAGCCCAGGTAGAAGAACAAACCCACATAATAGGCGCAAACTTACTGTCCTTTCCCTGTCTGCGAATGTCCATAAAAAGGCTACCCTCCTGCAGGGCTTCATCCAGACTGCTTTTCCACTGCTGATAGCTCATGTCTGCCACCTTCTGCCCATTTACTGCCATGATCTTATCCCCAACCTGCAGGTGGCACAGCTCTGCTGGACTGCCTATTAAACACACCCACACACACACACACACACACACACACACACACACACACACACACACACACACACACACACATTTTTTGTTGACACACACATTTTGTTGACACACAGAATGGGCTTCAGACTATTTTTTATTAGTATAGCGTTTTTTCCTAGCTTTTGTTTTATCACCAAGAGCATTGCGCCCATCTATTTTCGGCATATGTGCAACACATATTTGAGTCGTATTACAAATCAAATTGTGACACACACATACACATCCTGAGCTGTGAGTCTGTGCTATGAAGTACATTTTTCCATTGTCATCGATTAGACTTGCTGAATCCAATTATAAAACAAATCCTCATCTCCAGATATCCTTGTGGAATAAAATGTATTATGAGAACAGCTTTTCTGTCAATTCTATTCTTTTTAACAAACATTGGTAATATAAATGCAAATCACACAAGTTCAGAATAGAATTCACTCTGGCTGTACAGTGATTTAACGATAAAGTGCTATGTTATAGCATGCCGTTCACTGAAACATTGCCAAATACCATTTGAGAGATTCTATATCTTTTCTGAAGTACTTTACAATAAAAAAAAAAATTTAATTATAGAGTAGGCAATGTATTCAAGCTTTCTTAATGGTGTTCAATTGCCTAGTACAGAGTTAACCTAGAAATTCTAGTCTATGCTCCTCTAATTGGGACACAAATGTGTTGTATTATGCTTACAGCTTAGTAAAATATCTTCATTTATCCCTGCAATATTCTCCAATTAACAGATTACAGGTCCTTTATTTACAATGTGGAAAGAGTAAATTCATTTACCGGTATATCATTGGAAATCTAATCAATCTATTTGTAAATACCTTGCTGGACAGATTTAACAATGGCCCCTGTGGAGTCCCAATTAGTCTGAAAGCCAAAGTCATGATTGCTGTTGGGTTTCTGGTTCAGGCTGATTCTCATGTCACTGTAGATGTCCTAAAAGACATACACATGACAGTTCATGCAGTCAGATCCTTCTAATTGACAAAAAATATCAATAAGAGTCAATAAGACACGTTTAAAGCTTGGAACATGTCCAAAATGCAGACTTAACCCCTGTCCATTAAAAATATTTAATGGACAAAAATAAATTAAATAAAAAAATGAAAGTCATTTTTGTAATAATTTGTATGATAAGTCATACAAACCACATAAAACAGTTTTTCCCTTTTGTTATTAGTATTGCTTCACTTACCTGTGTGTTGTTTATAGGAGACACTGCTTTAGGTTGTGGGGCTACACGGCTGACTGGAGTGATGGATGAGAGAGTAGGGGGAACCACTTGCTCTTCTTCATCCTCATTACTGCTTTGTGTAGAACTGGTGTGGGAATTAACCTCATCTTCTTTAACAAATGGTGTGTAACGGCTTGGAAGTATTGCCGGCTTACTGCTCTCACCATTTAAGCGTTTCTGAGGGTCCTCCACCTGGGATAAGGTTTAGTGGGTTAGTGTGGAAATGTTGCTAAAACTGATTAACTGCATAAACTGGCTGCATATAGCAAAGCCTCGAATTTGATTAACAGCATAAATTGACTGCAAGCCTCAAAGAATGCAGAGTATGCTACACAGGGTATAAACTTTGCATTGTCATTATTTCATTAACTATTCAAAAAATATATTGAACAAGAAATTTCACATCATCACATATGTTAGACATGTAACATTCCTTAATCATCTGGTTACAGGTTCATATTAATCAATATTCATATCTGTTGCAGACAGATTAGGTATTAGGTTACCACTCATCTTTTTTTATTTGAAGTGAATGAGGGCTCTTACCATATAGGTACGAGGCAGGGAGGCAACTTTCGTACTTGGGGTACCAAAAGGTCTTGGAGTGACGACAGAAGTGATCCGCGCACTGTCTGATCTCTGGTAGCTCCTGGCTAGTGAAGCAGAAGATTGGGGTGCGAAAGGTTGCTTTGTTTCTGCTGAGACTGGATTATGCATGGAAGACTGACTTTGGATTTGCCTAGATGCAGGCACAGGTCTAAAAGAGTTGGTATTGGGTTGTGAGGTTCTGTCGGCCTCTGGTGGAGGGGCCGATAAAGGCAGTGCTGGTGTGACTTGACTGAGTGTTGCTGGTGGGTTCTAGTAGACTGGGTTTGCTGGTGGCACTGGTTGGAACCGGATCATCCAGAAGGTTCTGACTGCTGGAGATACTAGTTTGTTTTGCTTGACTGGCATAGTTAGTGCTTCCTAAGCTGGACGGGACGGGACTGGATGGAGTATCTATATCATCCGTTGGCAGCATGCCAGCCTCAGGTTCATCATCTATTAAGCTGGGCAGAGAGCGTATTTTAGATCGAGTTAAACTGTACGGATCGTCAACGGTATAGCTGCGGTTTGGTAAAACCCTGGTCTTGGGTGTCGGTTCATCAAAGACATCCTGGTCGTCAGAAGTAGAGAAGGTAGCAAAGCGACTTCTGTAGCCTGGCTCTCGGCTTTCCCTGTACAGTAGACAAAAGAGCAGGATGGAGACCTTATTAAATTACACTTGCACACACAACATTCTGCATTTACCCTGGTGCAACTTATGAAGTAGGTTTATACAGACATTTGTAGCACAGTAAGTGCAAGACTAACTGCATTTGTGTCTAGGAAAACATATCAAGTAACTAGGAGACACATATTTCCAGGCACATATATATGTGTGAGACTTTTTACATATCTACACATTACCTCTCCTCTTCCATTTCCTTGAAGGTCTTTGATTTCCTGGTGCTGGTACTTGAAGTAAGTATCTCGATTTGCTCTCTCTCTTCTTTCTTCTTCATGATATCCACGTTAACACTCCTGCGCCTGTTTTTCCATTTAGTCAGATCCTGAAGACAAGACAATGGTTCTGAAAACCCATAACCTGCTTTCAAATACTCAAAGCCAAAGATAGAACAGGAGGGTGTGAAAAAACAAAGAGAAGTAGGGAGAGGGAAAAGGCGGGGGAACATGGACTAGATTTCAAGGTGTACTATTTATTTTCTTGGCTATGCTAGCCTGGCACATTTGGGGCCCGTATGTGACCTAAATACTGGGTGGAGGAAAAAGCCCTTTCTAATATAGTCACCTTTCCAACACAGCTCAGTTCTAAAGAAATACATCTTACTTTGTGTGATTATTATATAACATTCTCGAGTACATGGTGAAACTCGTTCTATTATATGAACCTTTACGCCTTAGAAATGAACAACATTTTGAAGCGTGTGTGCAGTGAAATGTAACCCAAGGTAAATATTCACTTTGACAAAGTAGTAAAGAACATATCTAAGGACTGACAAAGCGTAAGATAAAAACTGCACTGCTGTCAATGATTTATTGGCAAACAAGAGCACAAGATAAAGATAAACAAAATCTCTGATACTCACATCCTGCCACTTGTCTTCGCTTTCCTTCACCTGCTCGCGGATCTTCTGCAGATCCTCAAAGCGAATACTTTGGACTGCCTGCTCGATCGGGATGTCACTCAGTGATTTAGATCTGTCAACATATTTACAGTGTAAGGCTTAAGAATTATTTAAAAAAGTACACAAATAATCTTATTCTGGATATAAAAGAAAGCACACTAGCCCCATCATTCATATTGAGTGTAGTGTACTACAAAAAATAGTTAGTTCAAAAGGTTAGTTCAAAGCTTTTTCCACTGGTGTTAGTTAAGTTGTTGTGTGTATACAGAGCCTTAGTATCAAAAAAAAGAAAAAAGCAACAATGCTATGCAATATCACTGAAATGAGAGAATCTTGAATGCTCTGGATATTTCTTGAATTACTGATACACTAGTACTCAATGCAGTGCAGTGCAAATACAGTGCAAAGTGGAATCTATCTTTGTGTGTATCTGTTGATTCCTCTTTGTTTCGTGATGAAAAGAACTGGACTGCTGCCCTTAGGAACCAAAGCAATGTGAGTAATGTTAGTGTTTAGTGCTGGAGTAAGCAGAACCACACAAAAGCAGAAGGACACGATAACACAACTGGACACACCATGCTGCATTCCTGACCCCAGATATCTACTCACCCGTCACTATCTGAGCTCTTTTGCAACACTCTAAAGAAACCAAAGAGAACCACACAAAATCAGGTCATATTTTATGTTATGCATATGAACATCTGGGTGACAGCAACACAGAAATTCAGTCAAATGCAAAGCAGAGGATTAGCTCACAATAGATCACAATCACATTTCTACACCCTTATCTGGGTGGTGTGAGAATTGTAGGAGCACAAGGGGATTATCAACAACTAACTTAAGGGGAGGTTGGAGAAATAATAATTTCACAGGAAACTGAAGTCCTGTACATGTTATATTGACAGAAGTGTTCATAATGTGTCAAAGATCTGAATGAACCCTATTAATTATTAATTGGGCCCTTCTGCTAGGAAATGACAGTATACTGTAGGTGTGTTTCATGAGAACATTTCCATAGAGACCAAATTGAAATTTCTAGCTTTCACCACATCTCGGAGCAATGGGGAATTTCTAAGTGGCACAGCCTGTTGGCAGTCTTTTAAAGGGTGTCTGTGTCTGGCTGTCTTATTTATAGACATTACTCAGGTTTTCACATTCCTCGACAGCTTTGGTCATTACACTCCCACTTCCACAAGTCTATGTGAACCTATGAAACCCTTTTAGGGAACTGCTAGCTGACTTTTATGGTAGACGTCATGGTATGTTATCTTTCAGTGGGTGAATTAATCACAAAAGCTTTTAGGAATACTTTTATTTATCAGACATGCAGAGTACGACAAAATGCCAGGCAATCCCAATGAACAAAATAATCACAAACAAAACCGTCAGAAAAGAAATGTTTTTCATTCATCATTTCTAAACAATTACATAGCACTCATGCCTTTTTGGAGTTGTTACGGCAAACTCAGACTCATGCGTTCTTATTGTATTTGCATGTATCTGAAAACATTTGTAACTCAAAATGATCATCATTAATCAAATAAAACAACTACAATAGCACATTCCATGTTAAGCTACAAATGGGATAAATATCTAAAGGATATATGAGACAATGAAAGCATGCTGAGACTTCTACACACATTTCTACACACTTAGAAGCCTAACCTCTCCACCATCAGCCTCTTCTTATATCTTAGGCGACTGGCCTCTCTGATGGCCTGCCATTTTTGCAGATCATCATCACTGCAGGATGAAGGTACACTTGGGCCTGTTTGAGTTCCAACTGTCCTCTGAGAATCCTCAGTGGGATTCTGGACAGGTGTAATTCCAAGCTTCCTAACCAGCATGTCATCCGTTATGCGGTTCGAGTCCGCCTTATGTTTTGCACACACTGGGGCAGTCACGTGTACTGGGGGGCACGGGGCAGAAACCTTGGCCTGGAGTTTTTGTGGCAGGGCCCATGGTTCAGGAATAGGTACAGGGTGATAATTATCAGGTGCTCCTGAAAGCGGCCGCAGTGTAGACTGTTGCCGTAACCGGCGGGCGACCATGTCGTCTTTCTCAATGTCAAGATGAGTAGATTTGTCATCGCGGTGCTGAGTGACCACTCTGATGCATGGTTCAGACCGATGATGTAAAACAATTAGACCCCCATATTTTGTCCTGGCTAGCTCAGTGTTAGATTTAAAGGTACATGTGCGGCGACTAAACATGTCATCATTTTCCAAGTCAGGGAGAATGTCCTCAGATACATTATAAGGATCGTTAGGGTGCTCCCGTCCTAATAGTGGGTGTCGCTTGCACTTAAAGAGTCTTGGACCAGAAGTGGGGTCGGGACTGGGCCAGAAATCGGGGAGCTGAAATCTTTGGGTTCCAGAGGTCTGGTGAGTGAGCATGAGTGGCTGTGGTGTAGGACTATATTCCGAGTGAAAAAGAAAAGAAGAAGGCAGAAGAATTTCAGAGGATAGGGAGAGTTTGTGAAAAAAAAGATACAAGACAGTAAAGCAGATAGACAGATTTAAAAGAGAACTGCGTTAATGTGTATCTACGGAATTACTTAATTTGCATAATTGACTTCTTTTGCTTACATATTTATTTGCAGGTTGCTTTATTTGTCCTAGAATTCTAATTACTTTAATTTACTTTTTTACTAATTACTAATTAGCAAAACCTGAAAAACTGCATGAGTATGTAAGTTCATTTTATATGACACATGACCCAAATTGACATAGTATAAGTGATATATTGAGATCAACATCACTCGTGTGTGACGTATACAGTGTAGGTCAGTAAAGAAAATCTGCGCAAGTAAATTAGTTGGTGCGAATGCGAGTGAGTGAAAGCTAAGTTGAAACCTGGGCTACTGTGTGTGGGGATTTGACAAGGACCTGGAAGTGATGGGACTGAGCTGTGCTGAGGTTTGTGAGTGCGAGGAAAGGGGTTCAGAATGAGAGCGAGAGGACACACAGAGCTGGGAACTGACATCGCAGTCGGAGTCCTCTGAGGATGAGCCAGACTTCTTCAGGCTAGATGCAAGTCAGGCAGGTCATGAAGAGAAAGCACAGAGAGGGGAGACAAAGAAAACAGAGAGAGAGAGAAACACCCAAACCTATTAACCAGGAGAAAGAAAACAGAAGTATAGACCAAAAATACACACGCATAATGTGTAGCTTTCAGTTGTATCTATGAATTTAATGTTCTATATTGCTTTTCACTAGTGACAGACAGACCTGAAGCCCTGGATCTTTCTGTACCAGGGACGACGCTGAGATCCCCGTTTGATTTTCTGCACATGCATATCTTCCTCAGGTGTCCAGAACTTTGGGAGAAATTTATCATAGTGCACAGTGGAAATGGGCTGGGCTACGGTCAGGCCCACTTTACGAGCATAAAGATCGTCCTGAACAGGATCAGCATAGCCGATCTCCTCATCTTCTTCCTCTGAGTCATCGTACATGTAGACATCAGCAGACGCAGACCTCCTAGTAGCCTTGTGAGGAGGCTTAGATACACCACCACTGCTCAAGAAACAGCCGAATGCATGAATAACCACACACGGCCACTTATCAACACATTGAACACAAAACCAAACTAAATGTAATTGGTGTGAAGTGGCTACAGACTCCATGCAAATCCAAGATAAAAGGATGTTAGCAGTTATTAAGTAATACCGAAGCACAATAGTCTCTAGGTAGTGTCTGACCTGTGATAGGTCAATGTTGGGCGGGCCACATTAGCAACCGTGACCTTTGGCCTGGTGGCTTGGGGCAAGGAGATGGATTCCCCTGACGTCACGGGTAATGCAAAGTTGGTGGGTGTGACAACAGATGAGGTGTGAAACCGACGACTGGCCAAATCATCAAGAAACAGGTCAGGGTCTGGACGATCCGCCTCTGAATCACTGCTCTCACAGTCAAACAGCCAGGCAGCTTGTGTAGCACTTTGTTTGGTTAGCTCACTGATGGAGGACGAGCCTGTGCCTATCCTGTTAGCATATAGCCATCGTCCAGGAATTGCCAGACATACACGCAAACAGGCATACACACAGATGTACTACACAGTAGAGTGTGTATGGGGGCATGAAAAAGGCAAGATACTCACTTTACATTACCAACGCAAAGCTTCAGTTTCAGATTAGGTATTTAAATAATTATCACCATCTATGAATTCTGAGGTGCTAAAGCTCCTTGGCAGAATTAAAGACACATTTCAACTTTCACCATTCAAATTCTTTTTTTCTTTTTCAAAAAAATGTAATGTCAATTTAAGTGTGCTGACATTACCTAGAGAACGATCCATCATCCTCTGTAAACATGGGACTGGCCCAGCTGCGTCTGTTTTCTTCATTTTGATTGTCATTGCGCTTCTTTCGCAGTGGTGCTGGAACATAACCCGACTGCTTGTCTTTGCTTGGCAGAAACTGGTTGAACTGACTGCTGGTCTTGGGAGTGACCACCAGTGAGCGCCTATACTCCTTGCTTTCTGACATCATGAATATCAGCTCTGTTTCAGGGTAGCTGAGAGAGCCTAGTAGAGAACAGCGAAATTCAGGCTTCATCAATGTATACATACACAACAGCTGCAATAAAAGAAAGCTCATTTATATGCTGGTGTGGAGAATAGGGGAATGTATCACATAGGTGAATATACAGCAAGGTCAGAGAAGTGCTTAATTAAGTCCCCGATGACGTTTAGAAAATTCTGATGGACAAGATGTAATATATAGACATTTGATATAAATACCAAAAGCAGCAGTTGTCTGCTGAATATAACACTTGCACCACAATGTAGGAATGTGGGGGAAAATCTGAACAAGTGCAGTACTGTGTTTGTGCTTTCAGTTGGTTTGAAATACAAACACTACCAAAGTCAAACCAGCAGGAGGCGCTATGCATTTGACTTGCAGACTTGACAAAAAAAAACAATACGGTCATTATTTACAAATGTGACATATTTACTGTGACGTAGACAGAGACCACTGTTTTGTCGCCACAAAAATGTAGTGCTTATTGACAATTATTTGGTGGCAAACAATGACAATAGTAAAACCTATAGCATATTAAATTCATATATTTTTTTGTTCAGTACACTTGCACACTAGAGTCCACAAATATTGTTACTGTTAATTAATCACAAAAAGAACAAAATAATCACTTGTTTAATCACTTTTTAATTAATTTTAAACTAAAAATTAAACATTTACACATCATTATGGCTTGTGAGCAAGTATTGAATTTATTTGCAAAAGAATGCGAGTTCCCTGCACAGCATGGTATATTGCATGCGTGAAGCTTGTTCGCCTTTATAATACCCAAACATTAAGATGAGTGAGATTTTTTCATTCATCATTGTCTATTTGTACAAGTGTGAGTTTTAAACAAGCTGTAAATATTAACAAAGCAAATATGCCACTTGCATGCTTAGAATGCTAGAAGAATTCCTGAGAAACATTTTAGAAAAAAAAAGAAAAATAGAAATAAAAGCTAAAGAGCTGGAATGCTTGGGGTCTTACCTTGGGGGCTGTTTTTTAAACTTTGTGTTTTTTAATGGAGATATTCTGTGAGTCCAGATGTTAGGTAAGTTCAGGCAGTTGGCAAAGTCCTCTCTACTCTTTGTCGGCTGCAGAGGGAAGACCTCCTGTCTTTTGAAGTACTTGCTGTCTCCAATGCCTCTGTCTCTTACACTGCACTGTGGAGAAGTGCAATCTTCAAGTGCCTGTCGAATACAAGAGGGGAAGAGTGTCACCCATGCATACACACACACACACACACACACACACACACACACACACACACACACACACACACACACACACACACACACGCACACACACACACTTACAACTTGACTCAGCTATTTAGTATTTCTATCATAGTCAGTGTAAAGACTCAGTCAGACATTGACTCTTTCAAAAAATTCTTGCTTTTTTTTCTAGTCTTCAGTGAATCGCTGTGCATTTAATGCAGTGCATAATGGAAATGAACAATCTACAATAACAGCATTTGTGGCAGCATTTACACTTACATTTTCAAATCTCCTGGCAGTCTTCTGATTCCTGCATTAGATAAGAACTGTATGTTATTAACTGCACGCAGCATGGGAAAAGGACAATAAAAGAATACTGCGATTCTCACTGAAAGAGCTGGAAAGTGAGAGCACAATCCAAACGGTGCCAGGCTCCCTTCACAACACTGCACAAAAGGATCCATGTCAGTGTAGGAGGGCAAAAAAAAACTGTTTTTTTTTTTCACTAGTCTATATACACAGGAATAAAAACAACTACACCAGCCAAAATTTCACAAGGCTAACAACTGAACATTCACATGCATGGTTAGTTATGGCCACTCCTAAATAAAGTCATCATAAAATTCTTTTTTGCAGGAGGCTCAAAGGGCAACCATAAACATATCTCACATAGTACCGGTTCACCTGGGAGCCTCCGCTGGACTGCACATTATCTAAAGGTATTCCATGGCCTTCATTAGTGTATAGTATAGTGTACAATGTACAAGAACATTTTTGTTGGCTTTTGATATATGTTTATGTACTCACAGAACATAATTCCTGAAAATTGACTTCAATAATTAAAAAAAAAGCCATAATTAAATACATTTTTGTAGATATGATTAATATAACCACACCAGACAACCTTTGCGACAACCTTTGAGGTACCGCTGGACAAACCTTCTACAAATCCATGGACTTCATATACAGTACAAGTAGATCTCATCTACTCAAAAGTAGCAGCATAGCCATTATTTATTCACTTTTAAATGAAAGAAACCTCATCATTCCCCAATAAAACAATGACCTAATATCTGAAACTAGACCTAAATCTGACCTGACCAGACTTGAAGGTGATGCTTTGTAACCCTGTGGCTTATGAGCGATACGTGAATGGACACAATACACATTCTGAAGTGAATTAAACAAGGTGTTCAGTCAACCAGATCATACAGATTTATTGCGCCAATAAAAGTCAGGCAAGGGGAAGGAATTTCCTGTCTTTCATAGATTGTAACAAAGTCCACACTGGATGTTGGAGTGGAAAATTTGAGAACAATTTACATCCATACAGATTACCCAATTTTAATTCAAGATGTTCTGTAATGGCCGAAATCTTTCCTGAGGAATTAGTTCTGAATAAAGGAACACTATCTGGGTAGAAGCACCCAAGGGCCTGTCTGAGGATTCACATGATCACCTCATGAGAAAAATAGATAGAAAACTGGATTTAAATAGAGTGCTGTACTGTTTGTAACTCACTTGTGCAATCTCTATTTTATATTTCTGATGGGTTGTTGGTGGCGAAAAGAAAATACTCAGCAAAAGAAAGGTTTTATTACAAATACATAAACTATCTGTATAACCCTGAAATATCTATAAAATTTGGGGCCTTATCATGCCAATGTCAGTTACAGTAGCTTTCTGGGTTGTGTATGTTTCCAACCAAAACCGAGGAAAAATATTTTAAAGCAAAAAGCTGTTTCTTTCCATTATAATGCTAAAAAAGAAATTAAAATCTAATTAAAAAAATCTAATCAACCCATTAATTAAACATTTTGGACAAGAAGTGTCCAAAATGAAGTGTTTGAAGTGTTTGTGTTCAATGAACATTCATTCATCAATACCTTATCAATAGTATCTGTTTTTGAAATATACGATGTACTAAGACTACTATGTGTATATATTTCATACAGAAGACCCAAGGAAGGTAAAACGTTATGCAAATTCAACGTCGCTACATAAAATCTTAAAAAAAAAAAAAAAAAAAAAACGAAAAAAAGAATAACATAATATAACAAAAGTTCCTTCTCTTTAGTTACAAATAAAACTAATTATATAAATACCGAAATACCCCTTAATATTCTTTATGTAATCATAATGTGTATATGTGTGCTTATATACACACACACATATATATATATATATATATATATATATATATATATATATATATATATATATATGTATATTCTTACATATACATTACAGCACAGTGAAATTGTTTCTTCACATGTCTTTTGGAAGCTGAGGTCAGAGCACAAGGTCAGCTATTAATTATTTAGCATCCCTGGAGCACAGAGGGTTAAGGGCCTTGTTCAAGGACCCAACAGTGGAAGTTTTAGCAATACCGGTGCACAAATCCCTGACCGTCCGATCAGTTGCCCATCATCACATTAACCACATAGCTGTAACCTCCCTACATATTGTTGTGTGTGTGTGTGTGTGTGTGTGTGTGTGTGTGTGTGTGTTGTGTGTGTGTGTGTGTGTGTGTGTGTGCCAATAATATAGAGGTGGAAAAAGTGGTACAGATTCACATCCAAAATATAACTTGGCTTTGCAATCATGGATATAGCCAGTGGAAGTACATACAAATGCTCTCTGTTTGAACAAAGACAAACTAGTATGAGGGTGAGGCAAGCCATTCACTAATTAACAATAAGAATGTCTGTTTGTCAAGTGTAAGTATGTTGCTACATGTGACTGGTGTTTGCATGTATAGTGTTTGTTACAAATGATATTCTTTCACATGCCAATCAAACCTCCCCAAGTCCTGTCAGATATTCCAAGAGAGTATGAGAGAATATGTTCGAATAATGAAAATAATTTCAATCTGCTTCTGTCAAAAACCAAACTGCTGTCCATTTGAAGTAAAAGTGTGTGTGTATTTACCCTGCCAACTGAGAAATGAAGACATCATGGCACTGTTCATTAGATAAATAGATATCACCAGCCATTAAAATGTCACTCAAACGTTTCCACATAAACAAATGTTTTGAAAATATCAAATATTTTTTACCCCCATAGCTCACATCATGTTCCTGAAGTTAATCAAGTGGAACAACACCCATACATAACCCAAACCGCACCCTCCCATATGCCCATTTATGCCACAGCCTATTCACCAAATTTCTGCCTTTCACAATTATGCAATGCATAAGCCCATCAGTCCTCTTTTGATGGTAACGACCAAACAGAACTACACACCCTAAGAGCAAACACTGTATTCATCAAGGCATCTGCCCTTCCTTTTGGCTTAAGTATCAAATTTCAATAGTTTGAATGCCTCTGAAGTGAGAGTGCAGACATAAAATGATTTGAATATCAAATGAAGACAAACCCAGAGCACAGACAAGTCATGGGATCCTTTAGACTAAGTACTGTAGCTTTGACAAAAAAAAACAATTCCTGAAGTAACAATTAATTAAAATGTAAAGAAACAATTGTAGATGTGTCATTGCCCAATTCATTTGCTTACCAGACCCTTTTAGTTATATTTAAAAAAATGCACAATTAGGTGGTAATTAATGCTTGAGAGATATCTCAGTGAGTATAGCACAGCAGTGACCCAAGGACAAGGTTCACAAAGTACTGCCATTATATGAAGTAGCAATAAAGACCTCTGAACTATGTTTCAGTATGAATATGGTTTCACCATCTGTTCATGTCATAGTCCAGTAACTTATATTAGCATAAACAGTGGTCATCATCTAATTATGTATACAAACACAGATAAAAATTTAATTTTTAAAGTGATAGAAGATGTTTGTTAGAAATGGCTTACATATATGAAGTAAGGAAAAGGAAAGTGTTGAAATGCTATCTGGTTATTAGTCTTAAAGATAATGACTTTATTTTTCAACTATTTAGTAAATAAACAAAAAAGTTGACCTACATTTTGGATTGTGGGTATTGCTAAATAAAGTATCTTCCACAGTTTAGGCATCAAAATAGCTCAGTGGTTAAGGCATTGAAGTCTGGACTGGAAGATTGCTTGTTCAAATATTAATGCCATTAGTGGGCCCTTGAGCAAGGCCCTTAACCCTCAAATGCTCTATTTTGCACTGGATAAAAGTGTCTGCCAAATACTGTAAATGTAAAATATGTCAGACTACACACTTAAAAATGTATTGTATACTTATATTAAGGTGACACAAAAGAGCCCAGGTTCTTTAGACTGGGAGCAGCCTTTCCTGCTGAGAGACCTGTTTTTTTCATGGTCTGATGAGTAATGACGAAATAATGCATGGAGATGTCTGCTTAACTACAGAGTTCCTTATTTAAACTTTCATTCTATTATAGCCTGTCTGCTATGAATCTGTTTTATAAGCAAATAACTGCAAATAATTTTATTAATTGAACATGCCACAAAGCCAAGGTCATTCTCTGAGTGAGTAGAAAGGTCACATGGACTCAAGAAAAAAAAAAAATCAAATCTGCAACCAAAATTCAATCCTCACTACACTCATCCAGTAATTTATTGTTAAATCGGAATTATTGTTGGATCAGAAAAGCAAATTGTATAAGCTTCCCAGTATCATCGAGCTATTTCTGTCCAGCCTATTTCTGTCCATATGCTTCAGGTTTCAATTTAAGAGATGAAACAGTATAAAAGCTCTGTGTTAAATAATATAAAGTGTAAACATTAGCATGGACCGACAGCATGAACCAAATACAATCTAAACAAGAGTCTAAAAAACAAGTTGCCAATCATGTCACTAATCATGTATTACTCCTAAGAGAAAGTGACCTTTCCCTTCTGTAATTAGAAGCAATACCCTGCCTATACTGAAGGAGACCTGACAGTGGACAAGCAAAGCACAGCACAGCACAACACACACACACACACACACACACACACACACACACACACAAACACACACACACACACAGAAACCACAGGGAGCAGATAAACTGCAGCTGATCATTGTGGTTGCTAAGGCTAGGAAGGTGTGGCATGGTTACCGTCATTAGCAAAGCTTACTACAGTATTTTGTACCTCAGCTCACAGTTGTGACACTGACCACACTTTCACTTGTGTGAGCCAAGAATACAGCAATGTGTGAGCTTAAAATACTAAAATTATGAATGATTCCTAAATACTCTCTTTATTATGAGAACTAAGTGTTACTTACGTGCTAATAAGTTAAATTAATGAGTCAAATTAATAAATAATTCAAATACACAAGCTTCTGTTACACTCAGTCAAAGTAATGGTTCAAGCTGCCACAATATTAATACCAGGTCAGGTTATAGTTGTTTATCATAAACAAGGCAGGAATTACTGTCATGGTAAACATGTTAGTGCTGGACCACCCAGAGACACACCTGTGAAAGAACTGAACAGGTTGTTCAACATGCCATGTTTGTTTCACCCTAGTCTCCTTGTTAGGAGCAAATCTCATGCTGAGGCTAAAACAATCTGATGAAACACATTCAACAAAACAGTGTGACCTTTTCAAGGAATCTTTAACCTCCTTCATTCCATAACCTACCTATGGGCCCAGTCCAGTCTCTAATTTCATGTCAGTGGAAGTGATTTGACACTGACTATGTTTTTTTATAAAAGCTTATAATTGTTTTTAACAGAATGCAGAATGCAAAAAGGTGACAAAACAAGTTAAGGTGACATAAACAACACCTATTTCTAATGTATGTGTAACTACTCTTCAGAGCACAAGCTGTAGTTGTGATTATTGACTCAGTTAAATTTAAACCAGGGGTCATTGGCACAAGATCATTTTACATGGCCATGGGGATACCACTGGCTATCAGTCAGAGGGAACATGTTCTAAACCATAACAGTATTCATGCATAATAAATGTCACGACACTTTCCTCTTTTACTGACGATCAAACTTATTAGATACATTAAAGTTACCCTGAAACTTACTTGATAGCAGCACTTATGTGTATATATATCCTGCAGGTCCCAGGGGTAAATAAGTAGAACTTCTTTGAGTCCAGGCAAAAGGATTAAGAAGGATGTTGACGTTGTCCTGTCGACAGAGAATATGTGCCAAATGTCTTAGTCAGGCTGTAATCATACAGGAATTCTGTGTGCACACAGTTCAGAAATCATTGCATCCAAAGTTCAGAGCTTCTGTGAGCTCAGCTGGGGGTGGAGAGGAAGTACCTGAGGTAGCAAATAAAAATGACATTACAGGGAGAAGGCAGGGTTTGCTCAGTTCGTGACAGATGTGTGTGAGGAGGAGCTTGGCTTTAGGGCGGAGCTATAACATGTTGTCTAATCGCAAAGTCTCGCCAAGTGTCCTCCCACCGTCCTGCAAGGCAGTCAAACACACATCACAATACCTTCCAGGCACACAGACACACATTCGTGAGTGCATACTCTCCTCTCACACCCAGAAACTGTCACAGCGTACTGGCTTCACATACCTGTGGCAGCAGCAGGGGGTGGATTTATTTTGGAGACTGTAGTTGCTAAGTTGAAAGTGAACAGGTGACTGACATGCAAACTATTTTTCCCCCGAGCGATTGTTCCACTGGGGTGGAAGAAAGGGTTTGCATACATTAGAAATCCTGTTTTCTGCTGGCTGTACACATTAAGTGTATGCATTTATAACATAATGCTTCATGCGTCTAAATTAGTTTATAGGCATAACATGAGATATTTTGGGTTCATTTTGAGTTGATTTGGTTTTATGTTGCGTGAGAACATTCTTCTGTGTGAATTGTTTTAAAAAGGCCTGAAATAATTACAGGGTGTTTTGTATGCTTAAATACATGTGAGGCATGTGATTGTTTTGCTACAGACCCTTTAGATGTCGGTACATTCTTCAGCCAGACTCACAGCAAGTCTGTCACAGAAGCTGGTTTAGTGGTGGCAGTTTTTAAATCCCACTCCTGTCTATATCCAAAAGAATGAGGACCAATCCCACCTTCTCGTGTGCAAAATATGAACAATCTTGCTTGTTCTAGCAGTTATTACTTTGCTCGCACCTGTCCATGATATTTTATGACGAACTAAACTGGTTTAATTAAAACTGCAATTTATTTTATTTTATTAACCGCAATTTAATTAATTTAAACCGCAATAGACTTTCACCGCCAAGGAGAGAAATAATGTACAAGGTGTAAAAAGTTGAAGTACTTCAAAGCTGAGTATGTTATTTTACATCATCAAATTGTACACAGAAAATGTAACAAACATTTATTTTGCATTATTCTCATCCATATACACTACTATAGCTATTATCTAGGATAACATTTTTTAATGATCTATGGCTGTCTTAGGTCACTGTATTGCAGTGATAGGACTTGTTTATATTAAAGAGTCGCATACTGTGTGGCTGGACCAAACAGACAAAAATAGCCAAAATATAATATGTAATTAATAAGTGAAGATTTGTATCATTGCTTGGAAATATTGATATATTCATTGCTTTTAAAATAAAAAAGCAATAATTAGTTAATAATAAGTTACATACAAATATCATACTGGGTGGACTGAAATGCATTCTTCTTTTTATAACTACGACTTAAATAATTGAATAAAAACTAAACTAACTAAAAATAAACAAATTATTTATGCCATTATTAGCGTGTCAAGGAGACATAGAAAGAAAAGGAAGTGTTGCCTTTTTTTACACAAATTATCATGCTTAAACTACATCAGGCTCTTCTATGACCACAATTAACACTCTTCTGTAATACATACAGGGATACTGATTCCAGGGGGGACCTGCTCAACACAGATATAATCCTGTGAAAAATTCATCCAACAATTATAATCCACATAGGAATGTAGTAAAAGAGTCATTCTTAAGCGGTCGCCTTGTTAAGCCAAGTGTAAATAACTTTCAGTGTTAACAATACTGACTTGCAGTATAATTGCCTCACTGGCTCAAATGTGCACTGAAGATACTTTACACCAAAGAACCCTAAAATCCTAAAAACAATGCCAAAGCACACTGAAACTAGTTTGACTGTGACTCAATCTTCATGTTACATTATCCCTAGGAAATGTGGAAGAACATGCTCGATCTAACATGCTGATGCTTGCTTGTAATTACAAACACAGTAAAACGCCACTGTCAAATTATAGCAAACTAATGACGTTCGTTTATGGAGTAAACACGTCTGGTGGTCTGTGGAACAAAATCTATTAAAATAATCCCTATTGCTAGTGGTAAGGCTTGATTCAGATATATCCACCCAGCTCAATTATAGCCTGTTTACAGAGCTCATAGCCATGTGCAATCATCTCTCGGCTCAACCTCAATGTAAAGACTATGCAGTATAACTTTTCTAATGTGGCCCAGAAATATACCACATAAGTATAGGTCTCCTCTCCAGATTTTTAAAAGGAGGATCAGCTATGTGATGGGACAAAGAGGAAACCCACAATTTGGGCATTTGCTGGAACACTGAAGCCTCTACTACGGAAACTTAGTCCATAGACAAACCGAAACAAACGCACAGATAATGTGACAGCTTGCATGTCCAAATCAATAAAAAAAACCTGACAAAAAAGACACTTTTACCATAATAAACAATGATTTATGATTTATAACCTAGTAATAAGAGAGCTGTAAAAGAAAATGCCATTATATAATTTCAGAGGCTTGAATAATAGGAAAAATAAACTTTCATAAACCAAGTCACTGATACAAAACTGAAAAAAGTAAGACTTGCACATGTTTGTTTAGGTCCAGGATGTAAATAAAGAGCCATTCAAATGCATATTTATTACAGATGCACTTTAAATTAAGTATGTTTTTAAATGTTTACTTTAGCATACATGTGTGAGTATTCCTATTTGTAAGCTTATACTCTGTAAATTTCTGAACTAAAACATGTTCTTGATTAAAAAAAGAACAAAAAAAAAACAAAAACGGAGTCACCATATTTGTTGTAAATATTTTTGATGGAATATATCTCATAAGTCTCATATATTTTGGTTTACGTTTCCCAAACATAACATTTATATAATTGTAATGGAGATAAAATATGTTATATATCTACCCTTTTAACCATTTTGTCTTACTAGAGGTTGTATAGGAGGTTACTGGCATATTGTTAGAGCACAAATGGATGAAACAGGGTGTGTGCAGTTGAGTAATTTTGCGTGTACTTTAAAAATGCAATAAAAAAACAGGAACTCACCAGGCCAGCAGTAGGTGTGGAAAGTCTGTTAATACTTTTTGATTATTTGTGGCTTGATCTTGTTAACTAGACTGGAATGAGGGAAAGAATGAGCAATCTCTAGAACAGACTCCAGTGCACTGTAAGGTGCATCTGAATGTGTTTTAGCCTCCTGTAATGTGTAACATATGTCTAATAAAACCATCTTAGCAAAACGCAGCTGGGCTTCTGTAGCAACACCTTTTTTCCAATGTGTCCAGACGTCAAAGATTTTGTAATAAATATTGATATTTTGTAATCCAGATAAATAAAGTGTTAGCCTATTGTCATGCTTTATCCAAATACGATCATATAATACTGTACTTATATATACTTATATGTACTTATATATATATATATATATATATACTGTGACTTTTTAAAAAATATAAAGCTATAAAAGATGTGTACATCATACTATAATATAATTTGTACTCTGTCAAGTTTCATATGGATCAAGAACATTGTTAGACATATTCTGTGACGCAACCCTGTACCATTACTGATTCCGACTATAATCAAGCAGCGGAACAAGAGTTTTCACGAGGGAGTAGCGAGTAGATGTGATGAACAAAACTCAATCAGTACGCTCATCAGCATGCTGACTCACTGATGTGACACCAAGGTATCGATTCCGAAATGCTGCTGCCCACGCATCAGCCCAAAAGTGCCCTGTTACGTACAAAAACCCTGACCTTGCACTAACCTCGACACAACCCACCTTCAATAAGCATCTCAAGCTCACTCACGGCATGCCCTGCCATTCTTTCTGAGCACAGTGATAGTGAAATGCATAAACAACAGTTGTCTTTCACATGCTTCCCTATGACCGCTGATATGATCTCAGAATACATATTTCCTCATGCTGTGCTCATCTGTGTCTAAGTCCTATAAACTAAAATTGGCTGTTTTTAATGCCCTAACCTGGAATTACTGGAAAGGGCAGAACAGCTTTCTGTACAAGAGCAACTGAGCTATTCAGTCAACAATACAACACCCTGTTAAACATGCATATTTACTATTGTCTCTATACCATCTGTTCTATGTCAGCTTTGGGACAATTTCATCCCTCATTTTTCTGTTTTGTACCAGGTATATTTACCAGAGAGTGTAGATGCCAAATGGGATACCGTCACAAATACTTTATTTGTACAAGGCACAGTAGCAATTTACATCCAGAGAATGAAAACAAGACTTGAATTTTCAGAAGAGAAACAATATTACTTACCAACACAAAAGAAGTGCATTCTGGAGAGAACTGAGGAAGTCTCTTCTCCCCAACCTCTACTTAATGACTGCCTATACAGTCAGGACAAACACAGGAAGCTACAGTAGGTGAGAAGGCAATTTGTGCAATAAGAACGATTTTCCAGACTTTGCTCTGCTATCCTAAACTGACCTGCACAACAGCACAGTGTAATTTCTGGAGCAAAGGCTTGGCTCTTTTGGTTCGCTTCACTTTTCCGCCAGACCTTCTTTAAACAGAGTCAGAACTGAGAAGCCAGACCACAGAGAACAAGAACTTTGAAAAAGAATGTGAGAATGCAGAATACAGAATAGAGCTCGAACCTCAAGCCTTTTCAGTGATCTTAAGCAAATGCTGTCGGGTATAGCAAGAGAGCCTATTGTTGCTTGTCCACAAGAGGAAATACTTATGGTTGTTATTATAGCCGCTTTTACAGCGTGTTCTCTGAACTGCTGTTTTACTGCTCCTCAAAAATATTTGAATAGAGACTGCAAGAATATTTTGCCTTATCAAGAAGATAGGAGATTATTTTTTGCTTTTCTTCAAGAGGCAAAGGTTTTATGATATCCTCTTCCTGGAGAACACTCAAGTGTAATGTAGATAGGATTAAATAGGAGTTATATATATATATATATATATATATATATATATATCTATATATATATATATATATATATATATATATAATATCAATGCAGCCTTCATAATATAATTCCATTAACACCAGAAAAGTCTGACCGTAACTTTCATGTATAAATAATTATTCATTCATTCATTCATCTTCTACCGCTTTATCCGATCTTCCCTCGGGTCATGGGGAGCCTGTGCCTATCTCAAGCATCTGTGTGCATTAAGGCTCGATACATCCTGGATGGAATGCCAAACCATCTCAGGGCACACACACACTCACATTCACACACATTCATACACTAGGGACAATTGTCCAAGGTTCCAATCAAGCTACTGTGCATGTTATTGGACCGTGGGGAAACCGGAGAACCCGGAGAAAAGGAGAAAAACCCCTGAGGCACGGGGAGAACATGCAAACTCCACACACACATGGCCGAGACGGGAATCGAACCCGGACCCTGACGGTGTGAGGCGAATGTGTTAACCACTAAGTCACCGTGCCCCTAAATAATTATTATAATTATTGTCAGTTATATCCTTTATTAACACACTATCCTAACAACATTTAGGACAGTTCAATGTGTTAAACATGTAAAACTGGCTAAACTGGGATCAGCAGGTAGATGCAAAAAATCCTGAGACTGGTTTTCTGTTTTTTTTTTCTTTATTTTTAATTAGATCAGAGATATCCAACCTTATCTTTCCCGCCAAGCATAAACAAATCTGGCTGCACTTTTTAAATCAACTCATCTCAGTTTTCCTACTAACACAGAGCAGGTGTGGGCCCTCGGGGGGGCGGGGGTTGAAATCGACTGGCAGTTATAAGAAGTTTATGAACAATATTATTAACCATGATTGCAAGAACATTGTCCATATTTTTCAAGAAGGCGGGGTTATGCTACAGAAATGCTAGAATAGTGTTTTTGATTTAAACAGTAAAATACAAATATTTTCTTTTGCTTACATTTTTTTTTTGTATTGCAAAAAAAAAATACAATTTAAAAAATCCTATTTACAGTATATAAGATGTAATATGTTCTAATGGAACTTCCTTACAAACAATGTTGGCTGAACATTACATAGCTAAGCCTGAAAAACACCTGGCTTTCCTAGCCGTGCAAATGCATGCAGTATCATTAACTATGCCAAAGAATTTCAACTCCTTAATCCCTTAAAATCCCATCTAATTATTCTAGTATTCATCTAAAGGCATATAATCCAATGCCTACAACAAAGAGACTAATATGAACGAGAGTGAAGAATGTGTACCTGGACCCACTGAACAAGTTAAAAAGGATTGTGAGAGTAAAAGGATTAAGCACAAATAGGGAATACTGAACATTTTACTTTTAGAGATTAAAAAATGTTATGCAAACCACAGTTAACTGTATTCCATTGATATTGGCATTTGTGGAGAGAGTTGGGAGCAGGCTGAAAGGCATCTGGAGAGGTGGAGGTATGAGCTGGAGAGAAGAGGAATGTACGTCAGGAGGAGTAAGACAGAGTATGTGTGTGAATGAGAGGGAAGGAAGTAGAGTGGAGCGGTTGCAGATAGAAGAGTGGGTGGGTGGAGAAGAGTTGAGTGATAGAAGGGTATCTGCGAGAGTGAAATTGAAAGTTTATACGACTGCGGTGAGACCTGCGATGGTGTACGGTTTAGAGACAGGTGAGAAGACAGGAGAGGGAGCTGGAGATGGCAGAATTGATGTTGAGATTTTCATTGGGAGTGACGAGGATGGAGAGGATTAGAAATGAGGTTTTTAGTGGGATAGTGAATGTAGGATGTCTTGAAGACGTGGTGAGGGAGACTAGAATGAGATGCTTTTGGAAATGTGCGGAGGATGTACATTGCGTACATAATGCTGATTATGAAGGTGACAGGCAGGAAGTAAAGAGGAAAGCCAAGGAGGAGATTTATGGAGGTGGTGAAGGAAGACATGCAGGTAGTTGTGGTGATATAGAGGACTGTGGTGACTCTATCGGGAGCAGCTGCGAGACGAAGAAGAGTCAACTGTATTCCATACTTAACTGATTACAACAGTGATGCAGGATAGGAATGAATGTAGAATGAGAATAAGTCATGGAGTAAAAGTTAAGGAATGTAGGGCATGTTGCTATCTCATTCGTCTCACATGCAAACTCCCACATTAATAGCCATTTAAGATGGACATCCAATCTAAACAAGCACCCTAATAAACAAACCCAGTGTCATACTACCTTGGGCAACTGTGATATACTCCTGCGAGACATCAGCCTCACAAGGCACAAATAAACACGCAAAAGCCTGAAATCATAGTGAAGGCATACAGCATCAGCACAAAGAACAAAAAGCCTTAACATGTCACTATTTGTACTCGTATAGTAAAATGTTAGATTTTTATTGATTAGAAACATACAGATATAAAAGGCAGTCTACTGTTTGGGCCTGCATAGGTGTATATCGAAGGAAGAGTAGGGATAATGGTGGAATAATATAATATGGAATTACTGACCAACACAATCAATATGTTTTAAAAAATTACATATTAGTTTTTTTTTTACCACACTGAATTGTAGGCAATGGCTTTAAAGTAAACTAAAGTGTACTACCACGGCGGTATAAAACGCATTCATCCAAGCTCGTGCTTCTAATAATGTATAAAGGACCATTTCCATCCACGGTCAGTGTTAAAGGCACTTTCCCATATGAACTGGATAAGCATGATAAGTAAGACTTACCTGTTAATTACAACAGCGAAACACAACTTGAATCCAGAGTTATCGCTACAATCCTATGTGCTCCTAAAACTTTATTGTTGCAATCTTAGCTTCTACTATAAATGTTACACGGAGATTTCTACAGGAATTTTATGATCGAGGGAAGTTTGCGTATTTCTCTGGAAACACTTATGTTCCCAGAGAGCCCTCTGGTGGTATAAAAGACACATTGCGGGGAATTTCCAGTCACGTTTGTCTATAATTTACTGTTTTTAAAGTAAAAAGGCCAGATTAACCAAATGCATATTATACTGGCTGATATAAAGATGGAGTGTGCCGTACTGGCGATGCTTCAGACTGTTTTGCAGTTTACATTTTACTGCATGTTATTCTTCACAAAACCTTGTGCACACACATCAATGAAATGATCAACACATAAAATCCTTTCAAACTCTGCAGTTAATGCTAAAACAGCGCTAAAAACAAACTGATGTCAGATACACGGTTGTTGGTGATAGAATGAATAGTGTATTTCTGGCAGAATTGGGATACTTTATAGTTTACACAGAATGATGTGAAAACGAAAAACAACAAAAATGACTGACAGCAACATTTTGGAAGATGACATGGATGAACTGTAAAGCACACAAACTACAACAGGTCACAAAACAGCTTTCATACAGTCAAACGCCAACAACAGGAAACAAATCAACCATTACAAACCATTACAAAGAGCTGCATCTTTAATGTTATTTTAGGCATCAGAAAAAGAGAATCTCTTTGGAGCACATTTTACACACAGGATTCTATGTTTGCAGTGTTAGGAGAAACCACTCCTTAATTCTGATCCAATTTGAATTGCGGTGTCAGTGTAGGGCATAGCAAATAAGGCATCGTTATATTTTAGAATTGAACATAAATTAAAAAAGACTATAAATGCATACATAGACACATTCCGTTTCTTTGTTTCAATATTAATGACGCATCAGGCCGACGAAATGTGCAGCAAAATATTAACAAATAACCATTTAACCCACCGTGTATTAACTGCAAACATTGAAACTTTTTGCAAACGGCTGGCAGTAGCTTCTTGAGTAAACCAATGCGGATGAGTGTTTTATACTTTGGAGAGCGCCACAACAGTGAAGCGGAGCTCTTGGGGATCACGTGCCATGAATTTCTTACAGACATCTGCAGCATCCTGCAAATAAGCAGAGAAGAATTATCCCAAAATCCTAAATTACAATACCTGAAAATCTCCTTGATCAGAACACAAATATACAAATTTTTACCTCAAGAAAGGTGTCCTCTGTGGTTTTCCCGTGAACTACTGGAAAAGGTTTTCGGCCATCTGCAAAGTAGCCAAATGAATTGCATAACATCTCCAGGACCATATTTTAGGTTGAAGTATGAAGGAGTAAAATCTGATGCTTTCTTCTATTTCTATAAAATTGAGAAAAATACTAAATTTTCACCTTACTTACCCAACTCATATAAATGTCCTCCAACATTCACAAAGGCAACAAAATGTAAATCCACCTTTTCATCTACACTCGGGGCCTGTTCAAGAAAAAGTATGTATGAATATGAAACAGAGATTTTTTGCCAAGTGACTGAACACTGTGGACAGAATGATTTTTTCAGTTGACCTTACATGACTTATCATACCTATGGACTTTCTTTTATGGGTGCAAATCTTGTCAACATTTAAGAGTTAGGTTATGCTGTGAGACAGTGAATCATAGTTTTGGAATACGTGAACCCAAAAGTAATTCTGATACCTGTTACACAAAGACAATGCTGCTGCTGATGATGGAAATTTTCTATTTCAAAATTTCTACATCAGAGCATATAAATGATCACTGAATGGTGTGATGAGAATAAAAATAATGCAGAACATGCAGTTACCGCCTTCAGATCTAAACTTACTCAAACACTGACATATTATTGACTGATGTGCTAAATATTTCTTACTTAAAATTAAGAATCAGGTACTTGTTATAAATCTTTAATTTCGATTCCTTTGTTCAATTTTTTCACCTGACAACCTGCCAGGACCTTATGTGGTAATCTAAACATCAGTTTACAAGACGGACCAGAGAAATCGCTCAAAAGTGCGGCTACACTTTTGAAAACCGAACACCAAGTTAAGTGTAATAATTATAATAAAATAATATGTTGCAAGCAAGGCGTCATGACCAACATGACTAACATCTGAAGTTGTTCGAAATATATGGCTTTGTTAACTATCATCACTTCATGTGGCTAAAAGATGTGGCTAAAAGACTACTTCTATCACAGCTCGTCAACCAACCTCGGTCTGTCCTTCCTGAGCACTCGACTCGTGTGTTACACGGATACTCTAAAACAGGGCGAGAAAAACAATAATAATTATTAAGAAAACATGGGCGAAAAAAACAATCTATTCATTTAATTTAGTCCAGTGTCTGAAAAAAAGACAATGTTTTAACAACCTCATCTTTTTCTAGGAAGGTTGCCTTCTCCTCTGGGCTCATCTTAGAGGACTGCATAATAAACATTTTCAGTGGTGAGTCAGCCTCTGAAAAACAACAGATATCCCTATTATTTATAACAAACATTACAAATATACTGCTGAGTAAAACCTCAAAACAGAGAATACAATTTTAGTAATAATAAACTTTACGAGTAAGACAAAAAAATACAAAATTAAAATCACTTACCAAACTCCAGATGTGTTTGGTTATTTGCTACTGCATGAATCAACCCTATAGTGCCACATGCATTTCCGATTGTTTGCTTCATAAAGTACACATCTGATGACACCTCTTGTCCCTGGGCCTTAATCTTTGCTTCCTCCTCCAGTCTAAATGACTCATACTGTAACATAAAATATCATGGAAATATTAGGAAATTAGTGATTTCAATTCTAATGATATTTATCCAACAATGACACTGACACGTTGAATCACTTCGTGCATGTCAGGGTACATCACAAGTACGTTTCTGTGCACTCTTTGCACTTCTGTGCAATATTATAGTTCTGTAACTATACGATATATCACAAATAGAAGACGTTTAAAGTTTTCCTTTTTTTTTTAAAACTGGATATTTGAACGAAGTGCACTTATCATTATCATTAAGGGCATGTGTCATGATTTATTCATTTATTTATTTTTATGTCCTATCCAGAAAATAAACTAGGAAGTGAGGATTCTCGGGTGTGTCTATTTTCTTTCTGACACAATTGCAATCATTAGAGCATTCTTCAATAGCTTTGCTGTGTACTGCATGTCTTTCAGGTTTGATGACTTGTACAATTTCACTGTGACCGTGCCTCTGTTCATGGAAAGATGAAACCTAAAGTGCCTAATATATTTTTCTATTATACCAATAAGCTAATGCAAAACCAGTTTAGCTGAAAGAAGAATTAGCACGAATGGTGCTATAATGTAGGAAACTAGTCAAAGAAAAAAAAGGGCCCATATTCTAACAATCTAAAATCTGGTAGAAAGAAATTAGGTTAGAAATATATATAGGTAAAAATACATATTCTGTAATATAATCATGTGGTCTGATAATATAACTGTCTATGCATGGCATACTATATATATATATATATAACTAAAACAAACATAAATATCCATGGATTTATCCAAAGAATCCGGATTTAACTATTAAAATTCAAATTTTTATTTGAATGCTTAGACTTTTTTGAGGAAAACCCATAATTCCTTTACTGACATTTTGACAAGTAGGTCATGTGTTCCCCAGGTGACTTAAAACATGACTGTAGCTTGTTTGTTTGCTTGCATGGTTTTTCCATTCATGAATTGTGAAACCTAGAGCTGTTCCATTTAACACTGGTCACAAATCACTGATAATTATTTGTTTGTCACACTGTTCCAAGCAGCTATTTAAGCCTGAAATTCTAGGGTGATGTAAAGTGCCACGCCCAACACCAACTGCCTCACATGTTCTGTGTAATAACAATTGGTGCCCTTTTTACTGGTGTATATCGGGGAGAGGGAGAGAGAGAGAGAGAGAGAGAGAGAGAGAGAGAGAGAGATGTGACATGCATCATGTTGGAATCTGGGCAGAGCTGAGTGTTTGTCTAATGAGCTGTCAACTATTGTGTATACAGGTTGTCTGAATGTACAGATTTCAATGTAAGCACATTACTGTGACAGCAATTAAAGACAGAATTTGTACCTTTTCAGTGACAGGAAAGAGGAGCAGCACAGCACACACAGGATTTGGCACCAACGTAAGAAGGTCTGGGTCCAAACCATAGACGTCTCCGAACTGCCAGTTGGGTACTAACCCCAACTGTCGTAAAAACTACAAGATATCATAAGTCAGAGAGATCACATTATGGGAGGGTTTTAAAGGCAGTTAAGGTAGCAGGTAGCGGATGCGGGACAGGGCGTGTTCCTCGCAATAAAGGTCGTAAAGAAGACCAGGACATCATGCGATCACATTAATCTGAATGTAATACAGAGTGACAAATCGATAAAGAAATAAGCCCCACGGCAGTCTTAACTTTCCTCAATTAAGACGTTCGTTCATTCGAATACATCTGAATGTGTGTTAGCAGGAAACCAGAACTGGGTCGTGTCAGCTACTCACTTGGTTCATTACCTGAAAGAGACGGTAAAAAAAAACAAGTCACTTGACGCAAGTATTACAGTTTAAAGTAAAGAAAGTGACATGAAGTGCAGTTTTAGTGAAATCTTAATGCCTGACATGCACGATCACATTAAAGGAACAATGATTTGTTAGAAATGATCTTAGCTAGCACATTGAATGAACAGTAAAGGCGTACATACTTCTGGATTCGCTTCCAGGGGTAACCAGCGTTGTCCTTCCATTTCAACTAAAATCTCAGCTACTTGTTTGTGTGACAAAGCAGTACAATTCTCCTCTGCAAAGGCAACGGAGGATATATTTAGTGTCCGCGTCAGATTTCTTAATAAGCTAGCAGGTAATCATATGGATGGCAGTAAAGCGAACGCGACCGAGAAAAAAAAAACCCCGACAAACTTCCGGTTTCTCGTTTAAAATAAAAGCATTTTACGCGGAGTAACCCCCTGGATGAATACGTTTGTTTAAATGATACAATTAATGTATCATTTATATAGATTATATTAAAAATATTTTCTCTCGACTTTATAAATATATTTGTCCGTAATTTCTGGAATTTAAAGTAAGGATACGGTATAGAAAAATCCAGTAATAAAGAGCAGTCTTTACATTGGACAGTAGGAGGCAGTGGATAACGTGTGCCGGACAGAGAGCAGAGGAAACGAATAAGAGTTTGGAGTTTCCGCGGCACTGTTTGGGTTTGAACCGGTGATAACGTTTGATTTCGGTTCGGGTACACGGTGCGTTTACACGGCGAAATAAATACTGTAATCGTGTTCAGATAGTTGCTTTAACTTGGCGAAATATCTAACCCAGTAGTCCACGTAATTTAACGCTTTATTTTCTGCTATCAAGCTGGGGATCAGCCTTAGAGTGGAAGTAGATCACTTAGCCGAGTGGTGTTTCATTTGACTCATGTTAAAATTGAAATAATACTAATGAAATGAAAACTGGAAAAAAGAAGTAGACGTGACAGCAAGAGTAATTGCTTATCTTATATTTAGCTAACAGTGTAATATTTTGCATCACACAGCCTGAACTGACTCTTGCAGTGGCCATGGAGAAGAAACCAAACACGATAAAACAGACTGCTGCCAAGATAAAGACAAAAATTCACAGTAAGCTTTCTATCTATGTGTCTGTCTGTCTGTCCGTCCATTTTATTCATTCATTTTATTCATTCATTCTTATTCAGTAGCACATTCATCTTCCCCAATGTCTGGATCTGGAGCCTATCTATCCTAAGGTTGGGCTCAGAGTGCAGGGTGATAAGAGACAGTTAACATGTTATTATAGTGGAAGCATAACCCAGTGCCTTCACCCTTGAGCTACCTCCTGTGCCAAGTTTGAGTCAGTAATGTACCCATGCGAGGTGGCAACAAGCCTGCAGTGGGTAATCTAAGATCAGGATCTGAATAAAGACCCAAAAAAATGACGTGATCTATATATTTTTTTTAGTCATGTAACCTAAATTATCTGACTGTTTATGTTTTCTTTCAGATACATCATCGTTCTTTAAGCTCTCCTTGAAAACCAACAACAAGGCCCTTGCCTTGGCCCTGGTTGCTCAGAAACAGAAATCCAAGCATCTTGAAATGGAAACGGTGCGTTTACAGAAAGATCTGCAGAGCCTCAGCTTTGATCTTGCCATTCAGCGTCATAAAAATAAACAAATGGTGAGTCTGGAGTTTACAGGATTCACAGGAACAGTCATGCTAATGGCTGTTCAGATTTCTTTTTAAAGTTCACAGTATAATCTTGATGTTTCCAGCCTGTGGATAAATATGGATTACATAATTTCTTTTCTTTTCATTTGTAATGAATTCCATGGTCTAGGGATCTCTCCATACCATAATATTTGGTTCGGTACAATACCAGAATACCTATACAATATTGATACCCTAAGGGAGAAATAACCGGCCTCAAAAGTGAAATTCTTTTATAAATTTTATTAAATATACAATTTAATTAAATATAATAAAAAAACTGATTTATATCGTAATAGATTTGTATCTAGCTAACAAAAAACTACAGGAAACATTGGTTACATTTTGATGCTAGAAAAAAATATATATGTATATATAATAAATAAAATGTATATAATTTATTTCTTTTAGTTCACAGTCCTGCACGAGTTTTATAATAACTCCATCAACTGCATGGCTAAGGCAGTGGACCTCATTTCCAAAGAAGCGGTAATTTTTTGCTGAATATATTGTATGCAGTCAGTGCTTACAACTATACATTGGAGGGAATATTTGCAGTATGGATTAATTTTGTAATGAAGGATTTCTTTCATATTAGGGTGATGAGAGCTCAAACACAGAGATCACTGAAGGTATGAATATTCATATAATGAAGTGCGTCATACCACACTGTAAAATTAAATAATTCTTTTGTTATTGTTCAAAAATTAACTTTTTAGTGATTTATTTATTGTATTTCCTAATCTCATCAGGTGCTGTTATGTGAATTTTGTTTTTGTGTTTGTCTTATAGATTCTTCTCAGACTGAGAAAGATTTAACAGCGCTGTTACCTGTGCCGAAAAACGCAACCAGCCAACAGGCGACCACTGAAGGCCGTGGTGGAAAAGTATCAATGTTGAGTGATAATCAGCATCATAGTTTTTCACCTCAGAGCAAAGGAAAGCCACCCAGCCCAAAGATCGAACGCACAGCACCTCGAAATGCTATGAATGACTCCAAGATGCAGAGCACTGTAATTGACGATGTTGCGGAAATTGTCACAGTTCAGACCAAGCCAAAGAAGAGCTGTATGTTGGATCAGAGAAAAACAAGCAAAATCAGTGAGTCATGTTCAGCAAGGAGTAGAGAGAGCGTCATGCTGAATTATGATCAAGAAGCACTGGAGTCCTCTTGCTCAGAAAGTACAACTGTGAATACATCTCTGCGAACATCTTGCGAAGCAAAACCTCAAACAAGTACACAACACACAACAACATATGCACACTACAGCAATAAAGAGGAGAGATTGTCTCAGAGTGTAGAGGTTCGACACGAGGAGGAAGAACTGGTCACTGCGCGCAGAAACACTCACGTCACATCCCGCTACACAAAAAGCAACAGGAGATTGAATTCTCAGAATCACACGGCAGGATACGGCGATAAAAGGCAAACCTATGTAATTCCTTCACACGAGTCCAGCTTTATTTCTGCCGGTGACGATTTAGATGATTATTTTAGTGACCACGGAGTCCAAAATCATAGGAGGGACAAGGAAAACATACATGACTCGAATATGTCTAAAGACAAAAACCTTGAAAGCGAAGCTGAAATGCTGAAATTCCAAAGTAGCAGGAAAACCTATGTAATCCCATGCCAATCAAGACCCCATGGCAGAAGGACTAAAGTTTCTTCTTTCAGCATGGATCCAAGTGTAAAGGAGAGTTCTGAACTTATTGACGCCGACACAGAAATCGGTTCCGAAAAACGGCAAAGCATGCAGTCACTGTATCGGCCAGGAGAATGCCATACAGAGAGAAACAGAGGGACATATGTGATCCAAACATGTGATCAAATGTCTGCCTGCAATAACCTCCTGAATCATACATTAGACACTCATATACGTGTGATATCAAAGGAAACCGCAAATGAAATGCCTTTGGGAAGTACAAATACTGCCAGGTGTACCTCCGGGATACAATCAGATCAAGAGGTGTCTCATTTACCTGAAAACAGAACGGCTGCGCATGATGAGAATGTTTTTGACTATCCATTTGATCATTCACCTATAGCGTACAAAAAAGCCAAGAAGCCCAAGACATCGGTGACAAAAGAAAGAAAGAAGAATTTTGCAACAAGAAAAAACACATCACCAAAGAGAAGACATAAGTATAGCTCTACTCAGACTGGTGACATTTTGCCAAAAGACATCTCGGTACCAGGTGACAACAAAAAGCAAGCCTGCACTTCCACTATTTTGTTCCAGGAGGTAACGGAAAGCTTAAATTCTTCTGCTCATGAGGAAGCCTTTATGGATGATCCTGTCTTTGAGACTGAAGACCCAAACGCCAGTCATTCAGGACGCTTTGGCCATAATGACGATTTTCATGCTATTAATAAGATGCCCGCAGATTTGAAAGATGCCACTGAAAAACATCACAATAATCAAAACGCCAAGTGTAGAGAAATGCATGTTGTCTTGTCCAATTACATTTCGCAGTTGGACCGAAAAGAAAATGTCCCCGTGTTGAGCGGCAATGACGTGGGATTAATTGCAGAGAGGGCGTTTGTTCCTAATCATGTCAGCGACAGTCAGTCGACCCCAATAAATGCAGAGCATTTTAGGCAGGAACACAAAGGATTATTCTCTGAAGACAGGCCTCCTTGGGAATCGCTAGATTATGGCTCCACTGAGAGTTTTATGTATGAGAGTCCTGTGTCCATCCAGAAGAATTCACAAGATATTTCATCAGAAACTATGAACATTTATGAGGAACCTGAATGCAATATGTCTCACCTATCTCCCGGTAAGTGCAAGCTGATTATTTATTTGTTTTTTTTTTAGACAGGTGAAGCATGTGAGGAGCACATTAGAAAAGTTTTCTACTCTTGTTTGGTGATGCCACAGTTATTCATGGCTAAGAGTTCAATAGAGATGCACTTTCTGTCAAATGTACATCGATTAGACATAACTGTATGACCACCTGCTGACAAGTTTCTGCAAAACAGTCATTTTCCATCCTGCATTGATTCCATGATGGAGATAATCAGTGTTATTCACTGCGTCATGTAATTACTGTATGATAATGTGAGGGCAGTTAGTACTTTTTAGTGCCATCAGCTGCATGAGTAGCAGTTTGAAAATATGTGATTAGCTACCTTCACGTTCTTATGCCTGGTAGCAGTCATATGGTAGGGGAAAATTAGATAATGCATGTAAATAGCAAATATTATTGCAATAATAATTATCATGTTGCTTTTATTAGTACTATAGTAGAAATGTTATCAAAGAAATAAGCAAGTCAGATTAACAGATATATTTTTGAACTATGACAATTGTGTTTTATATTTAAATTGTAGATGGGAGGGCAATGAAGAGCTTAACAAACACAGATTTGACAGATAAACCGCTAGGCCGATCGCGCAGAAAAGCAGCTCCCGTGTCCTACAAGGAGCCAACTCTGAACTGGTGAGAAGTATCTTGTTGATGTTTCATAAAGATGAAAAGTTTATGCTCAAACTGCATTGTTGGGTTCATATTGTTTATCTTTGTTTTTTTCTTCTTCATTTCACAGCAAAATGAGGCGTGGGGACAAGTTCTCAGATACAAAATTTTTAAACTCACCAGTGTATAAAGACAAAAAGAAGAAAAGGTTTAAGAAAATGCCCAGTTAAATGCCAATTTAAGTAGACTTTGTACAGTTATTTAATTTTTTATAGAAGGAGTTTTTAAAAATATATTTCATATATTTTTGCATCAGAATTTTTATCATTTAAATGACCTGTTATTACAGAGTAATTTAGAGAACACGCTGTTAAGATCCCCTATGAAATTTCATCTCTCTATTGGTTTCTATGGCACTGACGTATTGATGTGACTGTCAGCTAGTGAATGAATAATTCAGGAAGTGTTCACCTGAGACGTATGCTGTAGCTGCAGAATAGAGTTGTTTTTTTGTACCTTTATGTAATATACAGTAACAAGTGGCTAGATTCTGGATTTTTTCCCCCCTTCTTTGTTTTCTTTTCTTGTATGTGTTGAATGTGTTCAGGATCATTTGGTAAGTTTGACTGTTTTATTGTTTCAGTCAAATTAAAGTTTCTCATCTGTGATTTTTCATGTTGATGCAACTTTTGTTTGTTTGTTTGTCTTGAATGCTGTTTGTATATTGATTTTGAAAGTAAAATTTCACCAAAATGGGATTTTCTACATTGTTTAAATTTCCGCCCCTGAACCTTTTGGTGATTGGAGGTGATTGAGGGTTGAAATATAAATGTATAGCATCTAATGCCCTATAATGCTGTTCTCTTTTAGTGTACAGTGCTTTTTTTCATGTTATTTCAGTGTGCACATTTGGAAATAAATGTCCTTCTGATCAAGTCCCAATTGTTTGTTGGTCATGTACGTCATGGAAACTAGACAATTGAAGCGAAACATTGAAGCCTTGCTGTAAGTCCCGAACTGAGGCCTTTAATAATGAAACACCTAATAATAAAAGTCTGTAATCCATAGTGACATTTTATGAATGTAATATAATGTGTATAGATATAAGTAAGAAGCACCAGTCATTAGAACATGTTTCTTGTGATTAATGTGACTAATGTAAAATAATGTCTTTTTTTTTTTTTTATAAGTGGTCATTATATTGGACAAAAGCTCAGAGAAAATGACTTTGACCCAACGGGTAAAGGCGCTTCCTCAATGCTAGATAATTTGGTAAGAATTTGAATTAGTAAATGAAAATATTCAGTATATGCAATATTTGTTTGTATATGCAACATTGTTCCAGTGATACTTTCTCTGGCATTAAGTGAATTATATGTGGTTTCATTGTTGACTATATATTAAATAACTTGGTATATTGATAAGGTTTTTTTTGTTTATACAGGCTCATTATGATTTAGCCATAAATGTGGCTTTATGGTGGTTGAATGAGAAAAAAGGTGCAGACATGAATGAACTTATGTGAGTAATTTATTTTGAGAGCGTAGTAAAGAATTGAAGAAGCATTAAACTTACTGGAGTTCTATACCTGCTTGGAGAAATTATCTCTGTACTGTTTTTGCAGAGGAGCCATCAGTCCCATTGACAATAGCTGTTCTAAACGACTGAATAGAGAGGCTATAATCCTTTCATCCTTTGCGGGGATGATTTTGGTTTGTACAATACACAGAGTGTATATATATATATATATATATATATATATATATATATATATATATATATATATATATATATTCTATATATGTGTGTGTAAAAATAGAGAGAGATGTTTGAAAAGAGAGATTTGTATGTATGTAATAATATGTAATAATTTTTTCTCTCTATTCCAGAATAGCTTGCCTGTGAATGAGATTCTGTCACTGTATAGCTGCAAGCCATCTGTCTCCTGCCCTTATCAAGACACTAAAGTTAATACATACATTTATACATCCATACTTACAAACACACACACATATATATATAAATTTAGTGTCATGTTTATATTAATAATTTTAAAAAACTACAATGTATTAGAAATACAATGTGTAGTAATGAAGAAAGCTTAATTTCATTATTAAAACCATATATATATATATATATATATATATATATATATATATATATATATATATATATTATATTCTCACTATATATTCATATATACAGTAATTTATGTATATCAGAAATTTTTAAGCAGTTTATACTGTACTGTATACTTCATGTGTTCATGGTCTATACAGTTTGGTGATTTACTTGCTCATGTAAATACTTATACCTAAATGTCTAGCCTTGCCCACTAACCTGCTGAGTTGAATAGATAAGAATAAGACTAAAACTGTGCTGAGCTCTGATCCAGCATGATTATAGTAGGAAACTATTGTGCCTCCTCATCATCTCACTGATATCACTTCCACAGAGCAATATAATTCATCCTTTCTCCTTATCATATCACCCATTTGCCATGCTCAGTTCATTTAAGGCGGTTGACCGTTCAAGAAAACACAGTAAGCACCTTATATAACTATTCTCTTTTATTTCCTAATCGCCCTGTATTACAAAAAACCTTTTTATTTACCAGCACAGATGCTGAAAAAGTGGAAGACTGTGTGTAACAAAAGAGCATCAACAGAGCAGGAAAAAGAGAAGGTCTCCACCTCATCACTCTCTTCTCTATCATCTTTTAATGTGAGTCCTAAAAAAACATTTATTTTTCTCTCCTGATGCATATAAAGCAGTCTTTATTTAATTTTCAACCATTCACAATGAATTGCTACTACAGATAAACAAAGTGAATATATACTGTATATTGTGTTATATATTACACATACTATAGTTTCGTATAATAACTGTATGAATTGTGTGAATAATAACAGACTCATTTGTATCATCACCTGAGACAATTAGTTTATGATCTTCCCTCTGTTGTGTACAGGACAGTGTGGCTTCATTGAAAGAGCAAAAAAGACACTATGATGGCTCTGAGGCATCACAGCAGGACTGAAGACATCCAGATGTTAATTGAACTTTTAGGTTTAAAAAGAAGCATTTTCTCCTATTTGATAATCGAAGTACAAAATACTTAATAAACTTTATTAAATTGAGATATTTGTACATCCTAAAATTATTGTTTTTACTAAGTGCTACAAATGAAAAGATTTTTTTTAATTTGTTTTGTCATATAAGCAAATAATGTTGCTTATTTCTAGAACTAAATTCCTTAAATAAACAATTATTATTATTATTATTATTATTATTATTATTATTATTATTATTATTATTAACAATTATTATCTCATCACATTGGGGGAAAATACAAATCTGTATGCCTTGGGTTCATCTGACTAGGCTTTTCGGAAGCTTTTTATGTTGCAGGTTTTGCTGGAAACCTGGTGTGTGGCTATTGTGCTTAACAGAATCATGATTGTAAGATACTTGAAAAGGTCTGCTGAGAGAGGGTTATTTTGTATATGGTGTATTTCTGAGCTGGAAAAGCAGGCAACCCACCAGATTTGACACCAGTATAGCTTAAATATATGGTTGAGGGAGTGTGTTTTAAAGTAGGTTGATATTTACATACTGATATTATTTGCATAACATGTACAACATACAGTATTTCTTTTGGTGTTTGTTTTTTTTAATCTCTGTGTTCTTTCTGAGGTGTGTATTAAGATGTATTAACCAGCATCTATGTCAGTAATGTTTTCTAAGGATGAGTACATATTTTCTTGTTATCAGAAATGCATAAAGAATGAAGTTCTCAGATCATTGGGTAAGTGATGGCGTTAAAAATCACTATATATGTTGACATCACCATCCAATGTACACGTTTCTTTATTTTAGACTCAATAAAATGCTGTCCGTCATTTTTTTCTTCCTCTGTTTTATCCCACAACAGCAATAACATTTGTAACATAGAAATGAAGTACAACATTTTAAACGTTTGTGATTGTGTACCTACTATCAATCAGCCTCTCTTAGCATTTTTATAACACTTATAAACATTCACTTTTTGTTAACACAACATTTAATCATTTTATTATTAATCATAGTGGAGTGTTATAACCATATATATATATATATAATCACCATATATAGCTGATGCCATACACGTGAAATGACAAATGTTTTCCAGAACCTACATAAAACAATGTAGAGCTGAGGACTAGAAGTTATCCGTGCCATATAAAGTGCAACCTCGTGCAAACTGTGCAAGACAAAACAGTGCAGGACAAATATACAAAACACAAAATAGCACAGACCAGTAACCCTACTCTATAATATGTTACTTGGAAAAAGCACCATTTTGGATATGGAGAGGCAGCTGTGTGCTACTACTGTATTGACCATATTAATGTCAACCTGTGTTTACTTTTATTAAATTACTACTACCAGTTACATTGAATTACATAGGAACTGAATTTATTATTTACACAATGATTAGCAAATATTTTGTGTGGCATTGTGTTTGTCTCAAGTAACTAAATTAGGACTATATGATACACAATTTTTTTCTACATTAACTCACATATCGATGCATCTGTTTCTATGGCCAGATTTGGTCTACATCCGCAGTGTAGTTCTTTGCATGAATAGAATACTCTTGATTTATCTTGTGGATAAGCCCTCCGCTGAACTGGAGTCATGAAACCATCTCTGGCCTTATAATTAGTTCTGTGAAGTCAGTATAACAGAATATTTACAAGTGACATATATGAGGTAGGGACTGAGAACCTGGTCTCACAGTCACACAGCAATTTAATGCAACATGAACGTTCCATATTGTACTGTTACTATTGTAACATGGACTACAGTGGAAACCTCACCAGTCTGTTCCTTTTGTCTATGTGTACATGGAAAAAGCTACTAGTAATGTTTTCTTCCTTCAGATTAGAACACCAGTGTTGTTTTATAACACAACAGTCAACATGTTAGTCCACTATAGTCGTGCACTTCTATAAAAGCCCTCATGAAACAGAATTTCTCTAGCAGACACCATGGGAAAGGTAGGATTTTCAATGCCACAATTTGGATTAGACTGATACATTATCCGTCTTACACTATTCTTATGGGTAATAGGACCTTTGCTTTATATTCCAGATAATTTTTTACGAGGACAGAAATTTTCAAGGCCATAATTATGAGTGCAGCACAGACTGCACAGATCTGCACTCCTATTTCAACCACTGTAACTCCATCAGGGTGGATAGTGGTTGCTTCATGATCTATGAAAAGCTAAATTACGTAGGTCACCAGTATTTCATGAAAAAAGGTGACTATCCTGATTTACACAGTTGGATGGGTGTCAGCAGTAGTATCAGATCCTGTCGCATAATCCCAACGGTATGCTTCATCCACAATGTTTGGTCGATAATGGTTTCTCCAGAATAAAAATCTAAGAATATCTTTTTTTTTCCTCCTTCTTTGAAAATTTGGACACATTATTGCATCCCAACCTGTTATATGGTAATTACAAATGATCTATGTTGTATCTATGAGTATCCTATATTCTGACTATTCTTTTATTTGATTTTAGTACACTGGCGTATACAGATTAAGACTCTATGAAAAGCCTGACTATAATGGTCACATGATGGAGTTCAGGGATGATTGTACTTCTGTTTCGGACCGTTTCCATCACCGCCATGTTTATTCCTGTAAAGTGAAGGATGGCTACTGGATCTTCTATGAGTATCCTAATTACAAAGGCAGGCAGTACTTCCTGAAGCCTGGAGACTACAGGAGATACCGTGATTGGGGTGCTACATGTTCCATTGTAGGCTCTTTCAGACGCATAACTGATTTTTAAGTACTGTTCATTTTTAAGGAGTAAACTTTCCTTCATGTTATGATGTTTCCTTATTTCCTTTTCTAGAAAATGTAATAGATAGCATATTGAATGCCTAGCAAGATCAATAATAGTGAAAGTATATTAGGTATTGCATTATTATCTCCATGACCACCCTTATAGTTCTTGGTAACTGTAATGTTAACAATAAAAAAAGTGCATTAATTACAATCATATTTGCTATAATTGGATATTGAGTAAACAAATTCAAACAACAAATCATTTAATGGTAAGTAAAAATTTCAAATTAGTGCCTCAAAAGAAAGCTGCTATTTTAGTCCATTTGTAAACCTGAATATTCTTTCATTTTCTGTTTGCACTGTAATTAAAATGATATTACATTAATCACACAAATATATATGATAAGCTATATGCTTTGCATAAACTATTTACTAAATGGTTTTGTCACCTTTTTCTTCTTATTTGTCCTCTTATTATTCTTCTTCCTGTTATTATCTTATTGAATGAGGCATTTTAGTACTACTTACTATAGTACTAATCACAACTTTTATGCCATGATTCCCCTCATATGATATGTTAATCCTGGAATATACAACATACTCAGAATAAGAAAATATTTAAGCATAAGTGTTTGATTAAGTGTATACACTCACAAAAAAATTACAATAAAATTAAACAATTTCAACATAATTAATTGAAATTTATCGGTCAAAGGTATTAATTTTAGTCACTCAATTTGAGTAGATAATGTATTTGATGGAACCAATCTTTGAGGTCATAACCCCCCCAGTCAGTGTATTTAAAAGGTTTTAAAAGATAATGTCTGTCCCAGGTGGTTTAGTGGTTAAACATTTGCCTCGCACCTCCAGGGTCCGGGTTTGATTCCCTTCTCGGCCATGTGTGTGTGGAGTTTGCATGTTCTTCTCGTGCCTCAGGGGGTTTTTCTCCGGGTTCTCCAGTTTCCCCGGTCCAAAAACATAGGCACCTTATTCTGGTAGGTTGATTGGCACCTTGGAAAATTGTCTCTGTGTGTGTGTGTGTGTGTGCGCATCCTGCGATGGGTTGGCATTCCATCCATGGTGTATCCTGCCTTAATGCCCATAGATGCCTGAGATAGGCACAGGCTCCCCGTGACCCGAGGGAAGATCGGATATAGCGGTAGAAGATGAAGATGAATGTCTGTCCCTTTAATTTGGGAGGCTCATAGAACCACCAGTATCCTTAAAACACATAGTGAAAGTGATCATAGACAGATATACAGTCATCAGTAAACTCCATCTTTGGTCCAGCAACCTATGGGCACTCATAGATCCTTGTCCTGACACCCTTTATGCTGTAGACAAAAAGTTATTTTAATTAAATAAATGTAATTTAATTCATTTAAACATATATTACTAATGCAAAATGATGAGCACTTGTAACAGGATCGGACACCGTCATTAAATTTCTCCTTTGTGGAGAAACTGCTGTTTGCCCATAAAGTTTGGCCTCTCATACACCATCCAGTACTCATTCTCTACCCTAATGGAGTTGCATCAGCTGAAATAGGAATAAGGAAGATCGGCACATCCATTCCTGCACTCATAGGAACGGCCTTGAAAGTTACTATCCATGTAAAAGATAATCTGTAATAAAATATTTTTGTTTGTTTGTTTAATTGTACACAAATGCTTGCTTATAAACAAGTAAACAAAATAGCTATAGGCGTACCTTTCCCATAGTAATGGATTAGCAGTGCATCACTTCACCATGGTCAGTGATTATCCGCAACGCTTTTATATCATTTCACAAAGCCCACATTGCCTGTGACAATTAGCATCTGACGTCAGCTTTTTTTATTCAACCGAATGCTTTGGCTGCTGAGAAACAAAAGGCATCTGCACTACGTTTGTGTATTCTAACAAAGAATGAAATGGTAATTGTTAACCATGTGTATTCTGTGATGTGTTATATGTTCTAATAAGACAGGAGAAATTTGCAAAACTTAAAGCAACCCTGAACACAAGCAATTAATGACATTTACTGTAAAGTGCATCTCCTTCCGACCCTGTGCTACACATTGCTTAGATCTTAAAAAAAATATATTGTTCTGAATCTTAACATTGCTATTATGCTTTTATTTGATAAAGAACACTTTAACAAGCAGTCTGTAGAGCTTGCATAATATATCTAACTAACAATAGAATGTAAGCTAAAGATCATCATCTTTTCCACTTGCTCTACAAAGAGATCATATTGTATCTCTATTGGAAAAGGTTAAACATGGAACAATTTTAAGTTAATATAGTGAGTTAATATAATTATTTATATATGCGTCTATGGGCATTAAGGCAGGATGGAATGCCAACCCATTGCACGGCACACACACACACACTCATTCACACACTAGGGACAATTTTCCAAGGTGCCAATCAACCTACCGAGCATGTTTTTGGACTTGGAGGAAACCGGAGAACCCAGAGAAAAACCCCCTGAGGTACAGGGAGAACATGCAAACTCCACACACACATGGCCGAGATGGGAATCGAACCCAGACCCTGGCTGTGTGAAGCGAACGTGCTAACCACTAAGCCACCGTGCCCCTTTATCAACTTTACATTTCCATTTAAAAATTTAATCACTGGCTTTTACGTAACTAAATTATATATTTTTTATCTATAATTTGTGCACTCATGATTTAATGCATTTGTTATTTTAAATTTCTAGAAAAAATCGTTTTTTTCCTTTTAAATGTGCCCAAATTTCTACCGCCCTCTAGCGGTAAACGGTTAGACATTGCAGTTTCTATTAAAAAGAACCTCATATAAAGCATAAATTGAAGAAAAATATGTTATTTCTGTAAAATTTTATATTTTATTTATAAAAGCTGTAGAATGGTAGTACAGCTTTCAGTGCTTATTTAACCAGAGAATTACATCTGGTTCAAGTATTTTTTAACTATAAATGTAGTTCATTCAAATGAATAGTCTGTTATACCTGATCAAAACAGGTTGGTAAATGATTGATTATATTAGGTTTTTGGTCTATTAAAAGTGTTTCTCAGTACCACATGGGTCTTACAATCAGACATGCACTAACACAGTGGGTGTGGTCATAATTTAACACAGTGGCCCATGTGTTAATTAGCTGGCAGTTGAGATGGGATCCTGCAAGGTCATTATGGAGACACCCCTGCTGTAGTGTAAAAGTAGAGCAAATAGATGGAGACATCTTGTACATTGGCAGTACTTACAATTGAATTGAATAGAATTGCTTCAAATTGCTGTAAGACTTTAAATAACCCAATGATAAAAACTATGCTCCAATCTCACTCATTATACAATGGAATACTAAACCTAAAGCTGCACTGAAGGTCTTTTTTAACTCACTTAGCATACTCTATAGACAGATGGAGAAATATAATGGTTTAATTTTCACTATACATTTTCAAAATGTGAGATTACTTTCTAAATAGGTTTCTTTTTAGTTTTTTTTTTCGTTCATATTATCTCAGGCTTTATCTTTATATGCCATGATATTTTGGATGCTGTACATTTGGAAATACATTCATTGCGGCGTATGAATAGGATTTTAATAATTTGTTGTTCTATATTTTTGCAAATAAATATTGTTTATGTCATTCAAATTTACAGCAACTGTCATTTGTTTGGGTCACGCAAAGGTTGTGAACTTATGTTTCCTTGGGTGCGCTTTTTTTTTTGGTTCACTTTTGTTAGTAAAGACTTTTCACACATACTGTGGGATTTGAAACCGTAACTGGCTTTCAATAATTTCTATAGTTGTGCACGAACAACCTAAAAGGAAAATTGTATTCATTGTCAGTGTCATTGTTCCATCATTCTGCGTCCTTTTCTGTAAAACCAAACAACAAAATGACGTGTATTGCAACATTTCTGACCTGTCCCATGTTGATTTGTTCTGTTTGCTTAATGCTTTAATCAGCATAGCACTCCATTCCCAAGCCATGGGTTATTTTTGTTCTGCTGGGTCACTGGAGTTCCACAGCTGAGAGGAATTACTTTAATCCCATGAAAAAATGCACAAGTAAACATTCCAGCCAGGATAGTTGCCTTGTAAGGCAGAAAAGAATTGGAGGCTAAATGAGTCATATGCATTTAAAATAAAAAGAAAGGGAAAAAAGAAAAAAAATCTTTTTCAAAGGTAGGAATATGCTGGTAATTACATTTTCCTGAAGTAAGTGAGAGACTGAAGAAAGAATGAGAAAAAGAACAGTAGGCAAGAACCAATATAATTCACATATCATCACAAAGCACTTTCTCTGTGTTCAGTACACCACACACAACTACTTTTACAATTACACAAAAAGTACTCAACTATAAATACTGAGCTATAGATATAACAAGAAAACAGTTAGAGGATATCCTTAAATTCATTTGCTTTCATTGATATGACCTATTCTTTATTATAATCTCTTTCCGCAAGTGTATGTATAACATCTATCTAACATCTACCGTTATTGCAATGACTCACAATACATTTACAGGCAAAGATGTGATTCATTGTTCCAGTTTCTCATTTGATTAGACACCTGAAAATAGAATTCATCACACTTTGAAAAAAACTCAAATGGTATCTATTTGATAACATATTATGCTGAGCATTATCACTTAAGCCATAAGACTTTATTGTGTTGTTAGGAGTGTGTATCTGCTGTGACAGGATGTGTTAGGAGTGAAGTAGCACTCTGAAGCCATGTGCTAATTACACTCCCATCAGGTGCTGACAGATGCCCCATCATACACCTGGCCGAGGAAGGCATGCTGAGACCTTAATTATGGAACTTGGCCTGGGACAGATGACCTTCTCGTGATCTTTAAACACACACACACACACACACACACACACACACACACACACACACACACACACACACACACACACACACACACACAGAAGAGAGAGAGAGAGAGAGAGATACTGAGCACTCTCGTATCTTTACCTTTTATGTCCTCAATCTCTTATCATCTTACATAGTGAGCCAGGACAATAAAACATAACAAACAATAACTGCATGAACAGTTTGGCATTTTAGCGCCTCTCAATGAGCAGTACACATCGGTAATATTTGATAATGTGTTCCTCTCAATTGTTCTTCCTCAGGAAGTTTTTTCTTATAACCACAAATCAATTTTTTATTCCTCTTTAAAACCTTATCTCTGAAAAAACAATGTCTTTGTTACAATGTGAGACAATGGGCTTTGCTAAAAGCTTTTTATACAAACCACTTGACTTGAATTTTTTTGCCACAAGGTGGCAGCACTGAGTTTATTTTATTAGAGAAGTTACAGATAAATTATAAGCAAACATAAGCAAACATATAATAATAGACTGCATTGTGGCGGAACATTTTTTCACGGATGTCCTTATAGATGATGGAGTCGGGGGAAGGGCGGGGGGTGTGGCGCTGACTGTTTCGACCAAACCGCGCTGCAAAGACGCGATCCTGCTTTCAGACACGACTGCTGCTCCGTTTCACTTCAACCCCTGACGTCATTACGCGCTCACGTTCGAACCTCCGCGGTCTGGGATTCACCACGAGCGACGCGTGACGTCAACATGGAAAAAATGATCGCCATGGCAACCAGCCTCCTCGTCGCAACCCCTGCTGCTGCACAAGGAGGCTTCCTTCAGCCGAAAAAAGGGCTGCATCTGATACTGTGTAGAGTTACCCTGTGACAAAATACTGTGCAAAAAAAATAAATGCAAATAAACTACATGATATTCACTGACATAATTAGTGCCCCGTATTCCCCGCTAGCGTTTTTACATTTTTAAAAGAAGAAAAAAAAAGCTCGATGAGTCCTCATGTGAGACACTTGGGATGAAACCTGAAGGCTCAGCTGCTTTACCCAGTGCCTGCGCCAAGACGCAATTACTCTGTTAAGGACACGTTTATTTAGCGTTTACTTTTTAATTGGCGTGACAGCTGCACAAAGAGAACTCATTAAAAAAAGCCTCCCTTTTCCAGATCTGCGTGGATGATCAGCTATTTTTTTTCTGTGTTCGAGCTCCAACATCACGGAAAACAGGAAACACACGCGGACACACAGGCTACAGGTAGGTGGTTTGATTTCTTTTACTCACTGTGATAAATGGATCACTGCAGCTGTACATCCTCCTACCTGCTTACAAGCTGATACATGTTCACACTGACCTGAAAAGGAACCACAGAGGTGCAGCCCATCGATCCGTGCAGGATGTCATTCTTATATATATATATATATATATATATATATATATATATATATATATATATATATTTGTGTGTGTGTGTGTGTGTGTGTGTGTGTGTGTGTGTGTGTGTGTTGTGTTTTTGCTCGTTGTAGATTGTAGAAGTTCAGAAGTTCAGTAAATGACCCCTTAAAACAATATCCTTTAACTTAACATCACCTTCTGCAGATTATATATATATATATATATATATATATATATATATATATATAATATATATATATATATATATATATATATATATCTGCTCATCTTGGCTGCTTAGCACCCTCCAGATCAAGCCAGATGCTGGGATGGGAATGCAAGTTTTTCTATAGAAGTGAATCTTTACACACATAAAATGCCTCCATAAATGATTGACTCACTGCAAGAATTAGATACATTATCCACATACTTTATTATCACAAGTCAGCTCTCTAATTGAACACACTGCAGTTGGCCTGTCGTTTTATGAACAGAATTCTAAATATAAATTGTAGAATGGAACTAGAAGCCAACCATTCTGCATCATTCTTTTTCATTTCACGTAATATAAAACATAAACGTAATATAAAACAACCTTATTCCAAGCTTCTTTTCGAATCAAATACTCATACTTTTATGAAAATTAAAATCTCCTATATGTTTTTTTCATTCCTATTTACACCAGATCTAGGAGAAGAGTACTATCTATGATCAGGTTATTAGTCTGCTTATAATGCAGTGCATTATAATCTGTGCATTCCTACCAATGCCTTTGTATTCAATTATATGCCTATCATTTTACATGAATATAACATCTCCTGTCATTTTGACAGATAAGTGTTGAAATATCAGTTGACACCAATGACTGTTTACATAAATAGATCATGTGAAGTAACTGTAGACTACATTTTAAACACACCTGCTGATTGGAGCATCTCTGGGTTGTGAGAAATGGCATTGCTGAATTCATTGTTGAATTCAAGTTTAGCCTATATTTATTTTGTCTCTTGGTTGGAACAGTAAATCCACATCCATTTGAAAGCAGGCTTATAAATTTAGCTGATGATAATGATAATGCCCTTCTCAACATCAACACTTTAGTAGCAGAGCCGTCTTTTGCTAATACATCTATTCTTGTAGAAACAGATATTGAAACATTTTATATTATATATTTTTACCAGTTATATAATTTTTAATTATTCTAAGAGGACGTGGTCCATTTTCCAAGGCCAGTCTCTGAGCACTTGCAGTGTGAGCACTAACCCAATGTTATTTCCATTTGGTAGGTTTTTACTGCATGGTGTAATGATTTAGTAATTTTTTCCATCTTGCACCCCTTATAGGTGAGAAGGGTAAATGGATAAAATGGGGCATACTGAGAAATTCTGAGAAGAAGCAGCATGTGTGCTTTGCTCTGAAATGTTTACAGTGTGCGTAAAGGGGATCCTGGGAGGCTGCTATTTATAGCACTTATTTCATCATTCCTCTGTGCACAGCAGTGAGCTGCGGTCTGCATTCTAATGACTGAGGCATGGAGCATCCCACTGCTCTTTCAGACTGCAGAAACGGTCTTCAGAGAGTAAAAGCGATCCTTCCTATACTTTAGTGCCGCAAACAGTTTAAAGGCTTTAAAACTATATTTTGTCAGGCTTTCTTTGTCCATACAATGACTTTTTGGCATGATTACTAAAATGTGTCCATAATAATGATAGATGTACTCAAAACTGTTTCTCCAATTTAATAATAAATACTTTGCCTGAGCAGTTGTATAAAATTTGAAGCATGTAACAAAAGGCTGCCAAACTGTGTTTGACAGTGAAGTGTCTTTTGATACTAAGCACTGTGCATGCAGACACAGTCCCTCTAACAATGTTTCTCCTAAGGTTGTCATAACAGATGGGGTAAGATTATTATCAAACACCATGTGTGTTTGCTTTCTCTCTAAATTTTCCACGCCATATATATATATTGCATCAGGTATCATTTATTGTTTTTGGTAGTGAATATTTTGGTGTCCCATAAAGCAATTAAAACTCGTTTTAAGGAAACATACAGTAAGTGAATTGATTCACAGCATTCTGCTTCATCTTTCTGATTACAGTATCGAATTTCTGTGATATACTGACAAATAAATCAGCTGCTTTATACTGCAGATTGGAAAATGCAGCATGGAGACATGGAGCAGTATCCATTACGTGTGTTTTTAACTGTGTTCTTGACAACGGGGCATGAATCAGGACAGGTGTCCATAAACATGTGTTTCCTTTTGCTATGCTGTTACCTTAGTCAGCAGGTTCCCAAAGTCAACAAATTATCATACTATTGTAATTAATGAGCCGAGTCTTATTCATTATATAGTCACATGAATATTGATTAATGTTCATCTATTTTCTGCTTATTCTCTGATAAAAATTGAGGGCGGGTAATTACAATATGCATTTTTGTCAGCACTGTCCATTATGATCCTCTGCCTCGTTGCTATGGAGACGGACGGCAGTCGTGCTGAGTGACACGATAAAAGAGGGAAATTCATGTCCATGAACCCGAATCAATAGTTCATCAGTATATCTCAAAATGCCATGGAACTGTGTGGGGTTAATATGGTTTATGTTACATTTAAAACTACAAGTCCTTTTTTTTGGATGGGCAGATTATTACCTTGTAATATGACTGACAGTTTCAGGGCTAGTGTCTGCTATACTTCTTAGTATGAAAGCTGAGATTGTTCACCCCTTTTTTTTACAATAGCACTTGAATTTAATTATGACTTGCTTTCATAGTGCTCTGGAAAAAAGTGATTAATTAGTTAACAATAATGCATTGATGCAACAATGGTAAACTAAAGTAAATAAGTAAATATGGCTTTATACACACGATATATACATATATATATATATATATATATATATATATATATATATATATATATATATATATATATATATATATATAATGGTTTGTTGACCATAATGCAGTGCGGTGAAATGCCTGGCTCTCACCAAATGCCTGGGGATAAGAGCAGTAATATATTTCCCTGAATTCACTGCCAACCAGGATAGGTGGCACAAATGGAGCATTTTAATTAAAAACAGCTGAGACACAGATATCCAACAGGAGGAGATGATGCCAGCACTCCAAGGTTTCCTTATCCAAATGTACCATTTCCTCAGAGGAATACAGATAAAATAATCTTGATTATGCAGGCCGAGAGAGTTCTTCTTGAATAATTTACTGCAAATGTGATTGATTGATGCTTGATCACATCTTATACACCATAAGCAGAATTTTTCTAGCTTGTAAAACCCCATTTTTCTGGGGTTTATTCGTGTTGCTGAACTGTAATCTCATACTTTTTGGTAAACTATTTAGTCACACGACTAAATAATTCACTGCTACTCAAATTTGTGAATATAAATATTGACTATATATATATATATATATATATATATATATATATATATATATATATATATTATAGATATATATATATAGATATATATATAGATATATATAGAAAACCTATATATATATAGATATAGATATATATACACACACATTGTATATATTCCAATAAACAGTTGTTGACTTACATATTAACCCATGTTTTTTAGTTAGACACTGAACACTAGATGCTGCTATGTTATTATGGTGTTAGGTTAAATCATATGTATACTGTTTAACTAATGGAAGTGTATTTTTAACCACGAGGCAGAAAGTATTGGTGACCATCAAGATGTTTGCTTAGACCCCAGCCTCCAATCGTTCTGCTCACAATTTCCTGAGAGATTTCCATTGCCATGGTGACAGCAAGCTGCTGATGTCATCCAGATCAGGTTGTTGGGGTTGAGTGATGATGTGCTGCATTGCATCCCCATTTTCCTCTCTGTTTATTTTCTTGAGCACCAAGCTTAATCAGAAGGAGCTTAATCAATCCTTTTGGGGAATGTGTCCTTCTTCATTTACTACTGTATATGTACATTAATCATGTTCATATCATGGTGTGAGAAATATTTGCAGGATTCTTGGCTGTCAGGAACATTAGGTAATGCCCAACAGGCAGGCATGATATAGGATTACAAAGGCAATAGACAATATATAGTTAGAAATGGGCTTTGGGCTCCACAAAGAGGGACACAAAATATTCACCACATGTAATAATCTCGCACAAAAAAAGTGATTTCTTTCCACTATTTCATCCACATAATAATATTTCATGTATAATGAGTTCTGGAAACATCTTAGTCTTGATCATAGATGCTAGAATAAGAAGAAAGGTCACAGTGTGTATTTACTGTGTATTTATCAGTGCAGCTGGAAAGTACAGAATCTTAATCCGTTAAAGAACCAAAAACAAATGTGGCAGGGCAAAAAGTCTTGCAGTTTCTTGAACAAAATGAAAGTTTTTAATTGTGCAGCCAAAAGCAAATAGACTACAGTTTATAGGCTTGTGATGATTAAATGCACGTTATCCATTCACAGGGGGCATTAACACACCCAGGGGAACATCTCTCACAATTTCAAAGCTAATCCTGCATCCTAATTCTCTTATTTTGCCAGCTAATTATTTTCACCCTAGCTGATAACCATCTGTCAGTGCTGGGTGTGATGATTAGTTGCCACTGATTATAGCGCTATACAATTCTGTGACGCACTAAAAAAAATATTGTTCTTTAAAATCTGTCCTAAAGACTGACTCATTGGCTGGAACATTTCCACTCTTGGGTTCCCTCATCGTTGTCTTATTATTCTACACAGGGTTTAGCTGAAGGACTATAACAACAGTTTGTTTTCACTCCGGCCATTCCCTCAAGGAAGATTCACTTTACCAGCTAGGTTTGTGTGTCTCCTGTCCTTTCAAAATGAAATCAGTCACCTGAGAGACCTTGCAGGAACACTGAAACGATTCCGTTTTGTATACACAATAGTCAGACTAGTCTCACTTGATTCATCCAATTCAGTTTTCAAAAACAAATCACACTGTGGCAAGTTTTTACTCAGATATTTATTGTGTTTCTGGTTCTCAGGCAAGCACTGCCTAAAGGGAGCAATGATATAGAATTACAAAGTCTTGAACATTGAACATCGATTGAGTGGAGAATTTTTTCCCTCCATTTGATAGTAAGGGTGCGATGTGCAATAGTATGTCAGTTGTATTTTATGGATATAAATTATTTGTTGAAATGAATTTCTGAGTGTAATGCACATTTCGATATTTTGAACTGTAGGAAGTACAATTGACCATCTGATCAACATGCATCCCAAAATGTTTACCATGTAAAACCAGCACCAGAAGTAACACACAGATTTCCTTTTAACAATCAGTTTTAATTTTGAATTGAATAAACAACAATGCAAGTAAGGTCATTTTTATTACATCTTAACAATCACTATTTAAAAAATAAAGAGCTACATTTTATAATATTAATTCTCTGTCAGTATTTAACTAATTCTATGTAACTAATATATTTTAGTTAGACATATAGTTCTGCATTAAAATAGAATAGGATATTTTTTTTGCTCAAATCTAGAAAGACTGGTCTATATAAGTCTTTCTTCATGTTCCCTCCATTATGACTATTTAGTCTTCGGTGCTAAAGTGTTGAAGGGTGATTTTGGTGGAAAATTGAATGGCTATAACAAAGACTATAATAAGCCACATGTTCCAAACACAGAGTGTTACACAGTATCCTGATGTAAAGCATGCCATTTATGTCATGTGTAGACATACTGTTGTAGTCGATGTCCATAATGTGCTTACATAGCTATGAATCATATCACAATCACAGTGTGGACCCCGGTGATGGTGAGAAGATAAATATAGTGTAAATCCAGAGCTATTCTTTATTGAAGTGTTTAAAGGAAATGATTTTTTATGCACAAAAAAGAGCGCTAATGATGACATCAGAGGAAATACTGGAGTAAGAGTAGGCGGCCTGCAGAGGAAACGAGAGCTCTGTGTATCCGCAAATGTGCCGTGGTGGTGGCAAAAAAAAGATTAAGCAGATATATGAAACTTTTGTTATTTTCTTACAAATACAGGAAGTTTTTTTTTTAACTCAGAACTCAACCAATGACCTGGTAACTTGTATCTAATGTATCTAAAAAATTATTTAATATGCCTGTAAGAATTTTTGAATGCATCCATAATGTATTGCATGTAGACCATGGATATACATCCCCTTTTTTTTTTTTTTTAGTTAGAAGATTAGCGAGGTGTGTGAAAAGAGTTGCAGCAAGATTATCACCGTTGTTTTTGTGTAGGCGTAAGCACATAGCACTTACAGGATGAGTGCACGCGCACGAGTATAGAGTCAGGCAGAGCTGCATGACATTTTATGCTGCAAAATATAAGTACATTCTGTTCACTGAAACAAAACTGACAACCCACATATAGAGGCACTAAAATTCACTAGAACTTTAAAACACGGTCATGTGGCCTTCTGTTTATTTTTGACAGATGCTATAGCTTGTCATTGTCTACTAGAGTTACATATACACACCCAATGGTATGTATGCAGTATAATATATATAAAACAGAAGGAATGTCAAAATACGATTATTGTATCTTAACAAGGTCAATGAAACAAGTCTATAAAACATGCCTTTGAATAATTATAACTCCTGATATATTTGATATATCTATTATTATATATTAGATCTACTTAAACAATTAGATATATCTATTGTTTATTAAACTAAATAATAAATAAATATCAGACCTTTCTCCTTTTCCTCATAATTATTTTATGTCCTTCTGGAATGACCCTAACTGATGAGGATATGTATCTGATTAGTGAAATGTAGTTGTAAAGCTGTTTTTATTGCTGTCTGGCCTCTCCAGCAAATACTGCTTTTCACATGCCCATGGTTTCATTTACACTGTAGAACGAAAATAATTTATATCCAGGAATTGACACCTTTGCTTGTGCTTCCATCTAAGACATTTTATCCTTTGTTGAATTGTAGAGTAGTTTTCTTTTAAATATGTTTGTGTGGAGCGTGGAGTAAATATAGATGATTACACTGAACAAGAACAAAACCATTCACCTTGGGTGTCACGGTGATCGTTAGCTATTTATAGCTGCTGTAAGAACTAATACGCTGTGTCAATATACAGTATAATGCATCATAAATCCTTTCCAAGTCACAAAGAATCTTACTAATCTTACTTACTTGGGTAGATCGATATGAAAATAAAAATTGTTTGTTGTAGCTTTACCTGTGTTTTCCACCTAGCAGCAGTGACAGCCAGCGGGCTAAAAATAGTTGAAGCTGATAAATCTGTCTTTATTTTTCTACGACAATGTCGATCACAGCTTAATAAACACATGCACACATACCCCCCCCCCCATCCCCCCCCACACACACACGCACGCGCATTGATTTCTAAGAAAATTTACTTGAAAAGATTCATTTAATCTCCAATTGATTGCAACATGTTATGCAAATGTAGGTAAATTTCTGACTATGCTAAATCACAACGTGGATGCCAAGTTTAATCTGTTTGCAACTAGAGCCATGTATTGTGTAAGGATCTGCATATTTATTCAGGTAACATTGCAAAACAAGGTGCGATCATTTGCTATTGTGAAAACCGAACTTCTATCTAAATCTATCTAAATCTAAAATCATTCGATTTCTCTGGCATTTGTTTTTACCTTAATCATGGCCGTACCATTCCTTTATCATAATGTTACAAACAAATGATATTTTGTTTGTTTTGGTTGTAAAGATATAATTACAGCATGTAAACCGGTTGGATTAAAACATATACTAAAAAGACATGAATAAACATTTAAGGAACAATCTTTCAGCTGGTCATTGGGAGTTTAAATCATGACAATACCACTACCATTCATGGCTGTGAGTCCAAAAGAGCATATTGAGAGTTGTGCTCTCTGTGTGGGAGAGAATTTGGCCTTTTTCTCTCCCCTGTTGATCAGTGCGATGCTAACTGTACCAATTGCGGGTGTCTGTGAGCTCATGCATGTAGAAAGGGCAGTTCGAGGCTTGCGTTTGGGTTTGGATGCCATTAAACATACTGAAGCGTGAGCAGCAGTTCATATGAAGCCAGACAGATGCAATGTCTCAGACAATAGCATGGATTAGCTTCCATTTTCTATCTATGACTGTTCATGGATCTCGTAGAGAACTAAATAATGGGTGGGCATTTTAGATTTGCATTTTAGTAAACAAACCTTAATATTTAGTAGATTGTTTTTTTCACACAGTATAAGACACATAGTATTTATTTATTTTTCATAATACTGTCTTCAAAATAATTAAAATAAGAGCACTACAGGACGTGAATGCAAATGCTCTGTTGGAGTGAAGCCTCATTTTACTCATACACAGAAAAGGGGAAAGTCCCTATTTGCAGAGACAAAAAAAGAGGGAGACAGAGACAGAGCGTGAAAGAGGTAGACATTGTGTTATCTTTTATCATGGTTTTAATTTGTCATGTCATTGCCGTGCATGGATGTTATGCTGTGACTTTGCCAGTTTGTTTTTGCTATAGCAAAGAAGTAGGGCTGAAGCAATGCCTCGTGTCTTGTTTCGCCTTTGTTCCGCCTTTGAGTGTGATGTTTTACATCTAATTTCACAATATAGTAGAAAGTACACCTAAGACAAAATAATAACGTTTTTTTGTGATAACTTTTTTATTTGTATTATAAATTAGATTTTCCAGGACTGAGTTAGGTTTCAAACAAGTCTTTAGCAGCTTGTGTCATATTAAAGTCTGGGTTTAATACAAAGTTTATTAGCATGGGTTGTATTTGAAATCTTTTGCCAAATATAAAAGGAGAAAATAAGGAAAAAAACAAATGGATATAAATGAAGAAAAGATCAAACAAATCTAAACTAGATGCCGAAAGTCTGATTTAGAACACATAGGAGACATTTTGTACATTTATCTGCTCTGCATCTTAAATAATGAAATGCAAGTTTTAATCCCTAAACGTGTATGCTTATATATAATGATGTGTTTGCAAAACAACAACATTAAAGACATTTTAACTTCCACATTAATTTGTTGGTTTGTTATACTGCATCTTTTTTGTATCCTAACTGACAGGGAGCGAATAAACACATGACCCATTCTCAATAATCGAGCCCACAAGTATAAATATGTATTTTTATTTTAACACATACTGCAATCTGGGGAAAGTGAAAAGTTTTTTTTTTTGTTAGGCTGGCTGATCGATCACAGCCACTCACAACATCTCAAATATCTCTTTACATGGAAATGCTCTGTACCCCTTTTTAAATGATCTTTGCAACCCCCAAAAAACAACTATACATAGATTATATAGATATAATACAACTAATGCATTTTATGTTTATATATAAAAAACAGAGGGAAACAACTTGAAAAATCAGTTAATTAACCTTATTTGTTTTTCATGCAAACAAACACACAAATAATTGAACCTGTTCAAGATAGTAAGACTGAGGTGAGAAAATGTGGTGAAACTGAGAGTAGAGCAATGAGCCATGGGATGTGATGTTTGGGCTGGTTTACAGGGGTCGCGCTGGCCCTATTAGACTGACACACTGATGTTGCACTGTCGATAGAGTGGGGGTGGAAACAAGCGAGAGAGCACTAGCGAGAGAGAGAGAGAGAGAGGAGGAGAGAGAGAGAGACAGAGCAAGAGAGAGACAGGGAGAGCAGTCGTCTCTGTGTAAACAGGCTGTCAGAAAAGAAAGTGCAGAGACATTTCTGCACACTGCAGCCGACAGGAGAACGCTGCATAGAAACAGCAGACGGATAATCACGAGAGGAGAGATGTTTAATTAATTCATCCTGGAAGGGGGATATGTGGCCACTGAGTAAAAAGGCTCAAGTGCTGTGCGTGTGTGCTGCTGCCTGTAGCTTTGTGCTCGTGCCTGCATGCCAGAAAGAGTGTCTGTGCTCTGACCATTAGACAAGCTCACGATATCATCACCTGGATTGCCAGAGGTAGGATATGATGTCTCTTTTTCTCTGTGTTATTCTCTTTCATGCTCTTTGTTATCCTACTTTTGTTCTTTAATTTTCCATGTCAATATATGATGCAGAGAACGTAGGTGCCTGATGACTGACATGCTTGTGAACGTTTATCTCTGGAGATTACACATGTGCTTTATGTATTATAGATGAGGACCTGATTGCCGTGTTCAATTTTGCGTCTCATTAGGCTGATTGCATGCTTGGTGTTTTTTTAAAAAGTGCAAAATACAAATGGCATGTTTACCTTTCTCTCATGCACACCTTGTGCAGATTCACACTGTAACCTTTTGGCTTTGTTTACCCTCACAATAATAAGGCATGCAGCTTGACTAATATTGTGTATTCCATGACAGTCTGTGTAAGTAAGACTGCATATGTAGTAGATTGTTAGGCTGGGGAACATGATTACTACCTCATTATGTTCCTCTGCTTTATGTAGTCCTGTGTGTGGAAAAAAAATATCACAAAAAAATCAGACCTCTGTGTGTATGTTACATCCTGTACAACCCCTAACCAATTAGAATAATACAAACAATCAATAATAGCATATTTTATTGAGTCTGTGGCGATGGATTTTGGTTACATTGAGATGAATACCGCGCTCAACCATTTTGCTTTTGGTTTTGCTCTGCAACACCGTCTACTAGTCTGTCTTGTTTCTAATCAAATACTTCTGTAAAGCTAATATGTACATTCCCAGCATGTGGAGGGTGTAATCGATCGCAAGCTTGCTTGTTTAGATATGGTCAAAGGGAAATGACAATCACATTGCTATTGTGTAAACATTTGCAGCTCTGGCTCTTCGGGTCTTGTTAAAAAATCCATGACGATCTAAATCTATCACTCTCATTGTGTGTATGAATGTGTACAAGTAATGACAAATATTAAAGTATGTTACACATACAATAAGAACTCATAAGTATAGTAATAGTAATTAGGACTACAATTCCTAGCAATAAGGAACAACATTGCTTTTATTTGCATATTATGTGCATATTATGTTGATGTATGTGCATATTATGTGCACTGCATATAGAGTGCACTATTCACCATCTCATTTTACACCTACTTAATGACTTTGATTTCCGTTAACAGACACTGACGTTGCAGAGGGCAGCAGGTTAAAAAAAGATAGTGGATGTCCTATGTAGACTTTGGCTTTTGTTTTGTCACTGAAATGCAATTTCCAGCCAAATCCTTCTGTTTCCATGACATCCATCCGAGCTTTCTGTAAGTAGTTGCAGTGTATTTGAGCAGACTCTAATAAAAAGATGGTAAAAACTATACATTTTTATTGGTATTCATAGGTTTGTATGTAGGGGTTAGGGATTGTGTATAATTCTAGTGGTATCACATTTTTAGTAATTATAAATTAATAATTAGCTTTTGAAAAAAAAAAAAAAAAAATATATATATATATATATATATATATATATATATATTTTTTTTTTTTATTTACTATATATCTCATGTAAAATGTGTAGTAATGCAAAATGTCCGATATTGTCTGACCAGTGTCATGGCACAGCTTATTGTATTTTGCCTAACCAAAATAGGCGACTCGAGCACACAAATAAGCCATGAGGCTTAACAGGTGGTGGATTCGCTCTCTTTAAACTATGCCTTAATGTTCCTTTAAACTACCACTGCTATTTTTATTAATGGATAAATAAATCATAAATAAATTAAGTATATAAAACATTTCTAATGACAATATAAATAAGTGCATTACAGTACATTGCTAATGCATTATTCTTTTTGGATTATTTGGGCTGATTTGCTTTGCAGAATTTTTTGCTTCTTATTCTTATTTCTCATCCAGACGACTACAACATAGTGATTTAAGGTTCAAACAGTCCTCAGATAGATCTGTACCAAAAGAAACAATAAAATATTTGATGGTCACGTTATTTGCTTCTCACTTTTTTAATGAGAGATTGACCATTTTCTTATGTGTGCCATTTTGACTTTAAAGAAATTATTGATGCAGTTAAGCTTTATAATGTTAGTATGGTTTGAGTTTATATTTAAATCTCAGCTGCATTACATTAGGCTATGCTGAATATAATTTATGGTATAAATAAGAAATAGAACAGAATGTGTATTATTTTGAAAAAAAAAAAGTATTCTTTGCTTATAATAACATGACCTGAAGTTTTTTATTTTCACAGTAGAATACAAAGAATACAAATGAGTGTTAAAGAACAGGACGTTGTACATATTATCTTTATTTGTTTGGTTTGAGAAACCAGTGATATGCCCTGAAGGGATCCACATAGCAGAAATTTTCAAAGAAAAGCTATGCTTCTAAAATATAAATATTTTTTTAAATAGAATTCATAACAAAAACAGGGCTAAATTATCCAAACCATTCTGTTATCTCATAGAATAATAGAATTCAACAGAATTCAATGCATCAATTCTGTTAAAAAAAAAAATATATATATATATATATATATATATATATATATATATATATATATATAGATAAACACAAATAATATGGAAATAGCAAATGAAATGACATTTAAAATTAAATCTAATAGAATATAATATTCATTCTATCAGTCCTTAACCACTAATATGCGAAACACTTGTGACTGACGTTTCCTACTGTGAAATATGGCTTTATCACTTAACCACCCAATACTGTGCAATATGATAAAGACACATACAGTATTTTGCAGTGCTAATAATACTTTACAATCAAGTGCACTTATATCCACTATAAATGTAAGTCATAATGACAAGTCGAGCCAAAGTGTTTTGTAACTTGATAGTGTGAGGAGTGATAGGGGTGGACGTGGTGTGTTTCTCTGTGTGTGTGTGTGTGTGTGTGTGTGTGTGTGTGTGTGTGTGTGTGTGTGTGTGAGAGAGAGAGAGAGAGAGAGAGAGAGAGAGAATAGCCTCACACATTAGGTCATTTATTACAGTGGCATTGTGTCTGTTTATGGGTTGGTGGTTATTAGTCAATGAGTGTCCTATAATCTACCATTTTGTTTAGGCTTCTATGTAATGCCTAATTTTGGCCCTGTTGTAAAATGAGAATGATATCAGTATAGTGGACAGAGTTATAACCCTGCAGCCTTTTTATCCCATGGGTGATCATTGTCCTAATTTGGCAATGCTGCTAGTTCAGCAAAGTAGTTACTGATTCAGGGATATTTTTCAAAATGCTTTCTCAAGGAGACAATTTCCATTAGGTTAACGGAATTGGTCACATGACATAAAAATGTACATAATTTAGTTTGAGCAGGCTATTTTGTCTGTAAAAAAAAATCCGAAAGGTACATTTAATGCTTTTTAGAGAAGGCTGCATGGAAAATGTGGTGTAATTAATGTGCCAAGCAGTGAGTGAGAAGAAATGGTGGCTCTGAATTATGTCAGACAGCACTACAGCATAATAATGTAATTCCAGTGGCATTTCGAAAATACATGCCATTTTTAACCATTGGATTTTATGTTGCCTAGTCTGCTCCTCTAAGGAATGTCAAACAGTTATATAAATTAGAATGGAAATCTTTTGTTTTAAGTTTTGTGAATGTTTTTTCTTTAAGACTAAATAATCTCGAGGCTATGTTTGCATCACGATGCTTTATTTGTGAAACACGAAGCCAAGTGTGTTTTAGGGACTGTGTGCGTGTGGCAGTATAACTGTTGTCATTAAGATTTTAATGGGTATGCCACTTTCTATAAAGTGTCTAATATAATCAGTGGATGAGAGAAAGGCTTTTATTAAATTAGTCATGTTGTGTAGACAGTCATTGGGTGTGGCTGTCGTAAAGAAGGTGAGCTTGAGATACAGTCATAAAATTTACTTCTACAGAAATGTAATTAAAGCCCAGTCTTCTTGTTAAAGAGGAAACTTACAGGGGGTAAGGCAGATAGACAAAATGTGAGAGAAAAAGAGAGAGAGAGATGGAATGACAAAATAGATGTGAGGGAGAAATTTAAACAGACTACTATATTTGGGAGAATATAATGGAGAGTCAAGGGGCACGGTGGCGTAGTGGTTAGCACGTTCGCCTCACACCGCCAGGATCCGGGTTCGATTCCTTTCGTCTCGGCCCCTCCCCTCCCTTCCCATGTGTCATGTGGGGGTGGAGTTTGTGCATGTTCTCCTCTCCCCGTGCCTCAGGGGGGGTTTTTTCTCCGGGTTCTCCGGCGGTTTCCCCCCGGTCCAAAAACATGCATGATAGGTTGATTGGCACCTTGGAAAATTGTCCCTAGTGTATGAATGTGTGTGTGAATGTGTGTGTGTGCCCTGCGATGGGTTGGCATTCCATCCAGGGTGTATCCTGCCTTAATGCCCATAGACGCCTGAGATAGGCACAGGCTCCCCGTGACCCGATGGAAGATCGGATAAAGCGGTAGAAGATGAATGAATGAATGAATGAATAATGGAGAGTCAATGGAAATGAGAGAATGAACATAGATTTTCTTCGGTGAGACAAAGAACGAGCAAAGGGCAATTTATTATAAGACACCTACTGTTTAATTAAGCAAAAGATGATATAAGCTTGAATTTGAATATCATTAAAAGTCGCCTTTTTTAACCTTGCAAAAGGACAGAAGAAAAATGAGACTCAAATTGTCCTTTTTAGTGGTCTCACAAAATATGTATTAAAAAAAGCCAGGCCAAATCCAGCGAAAGATAGTCAGTGCTAGTGTATTTGACAGATGAAATGTGATAGAGAGACTGTCCAACAAGGAAATATTAGTTCCTTTTTTCCCTTTCTGTGTAGCCTGAATACCTGAATGACTCAGACACATTATCTCTGTGAATAGGGGTGAGATATGGAGGACGACAGCACGGTTGACGCCGACGAGCCTTTTCTTTAAAGTCGCCTTTTTTGCGTTTCAAACATGATCATTCCCCGATTTGTCTCTCATGGTTTTCAAATAAACCACAGAATATTAATAAACCAGTTGAAATCTTACCTGTGCCGGCAAGATTTCTTTTTATATTATATAGTACAGCTTGGTAAAACTGAATATATACTATTAGAGGTTGTCATGCTGATTATTTATTTTTAGTTCTCATGCAATGTTTGCCTTAAACTTGCCTAGACTTAATCACCACACATATAAACATAGACATAAATAAAAGTACAGTTTAAATTATTTCCTTTTCATCAGTGTGTTAGGGTCAGGAGGCAGGGTCAGGCTTAATATGATGTCTCTGGAGAACAGACGGTTGATCATTGGCCCAACAGTGGCAGCTTGCAGGGATTTACGAAGAGGAAGGAGGAGGTGCTTTCCTTGAACTGGGTGTTCTCAGAGCAACATCAAGCAAAAAAAAGTATAAATTGGTTCATCACTGATACCTCCTGAATATATGAATAAAGGAGAGCTTTAATGTGGCTTAACTAATATATACAGCAGTATCTTTAATGTTTTATTTCCTGATTGCTATTGTTCTTAGATCGGTTACAGATACATACTCTAACAGTCACATGGAGATACACAAGCAAACACAGAAACACACAGACCGAACCTTCCTGTTTCACTTCATCTCCTCCTTGCAAATGTATGACGTCAGGTTGCTAGGCAACTGGATGAGCAAACAGAATCCCTCTCTGCATGGAGGGGTCGCCCCATCCTTCAAATCAGCACGTGCTTTCAACAGCCCATTAACTATGTACACGTATACACACAAACACACACACACACACACACACACACACCTACCAACCTTATCTCTTCTTCTTTTTTATCGTTTTTTAAAATTTTTTACAGGCTTTAGATGTCTTAGTACAACCATGTGTCTAATGTTGTACGGGATAATTTGCATTCAACTTTGCTGGGAGCTCTGGGAGCTCTTTTTTTTTTACAATCAAATTTTTTATTTTAGTTCAGATGCAAAATAAAGGAAGGAAAATTAAGGTGGTTTATACTTGTCATATATTTTACAGCACAGTGAAAATTTCAATAAAAACAGTGAAGTTAGATGGGTACAGGATCAGCCATGTTACAGCATCCTTGGAGTACCACTTAACCACCAAGCTACCACTTCCCCAAAAATATTTAATAAATTATTTAAACTTAATTGTTAAATGCACTGATGGTATATTTACTCTCAACAATAAATTCATATTTCCTTTCAAATCTTCACACTACTGTATATCACTGAACTTTTGTCAGGCTAAGGCAGTATGTGATAGGCAGATTATAATGTTGAGTATCATGTAAGAATATATTAGAAATATACTACATTCTTTATGAAATATTGATCTTTTAATTATTGAATTAATTTGAATTCATATGTTTTCATAATTATTATTATTATTATTATTATTATTAATAATAATAATAATAATAATAATAATAATAATAATAATAATGACAATTACTTCAATTTACACATACATCAAACAAATTGCAAACAGTCAACAGTCGACCATATATATATATATATATATATATATATATATATATATATATATATATATATATATATATACACATACATACATATATAGACCTTTCAAAATCTCTCTTTCAGTGTAGATGCTCACAGTTGCACCGAAGGCCTCCACTGCATTCACTACATCTGATACAGACTGCACAAACACAAAGCCACCAGGCTCAATTGGACTGAATGCTGTGCCATGGAAAACGGCTACAAACAACACAGACCCATTCTCAGTATACAGAATGTCTGACTCTGTTATCATAGAAAGAGACAGACACAAGGAGTGTGGTGAACATGTGTCTTTCCTGTTGGGCTTAAAGAAATCTTTGAGAAAAAATGAAAGAGCAATTACATAAAAAAAAGCATGGCCTCATATGTTTCTACGCATGAAAACAAAAATATTCTTGAGACTTTAAAAGTAATTATGGCTAATGGTAATTATGGTAAATTACACAAATCATTAGGACACCAACTGTAACCTTTGTTTCCACACGGACGGTTAATGAGGTGATACCGGAGAAACTGTAACTCTTCTTTCATACAGATAATATAATCAGAGAATATTTAAATATATTTAAATACATTATTCAATATATTTAATTTAAAATTAAACATTTTGTTCTTTCTGTGTCTGTGACACAAGTTGTCTGTGAAGAGAATGGACAGAGATGGCAGAGAGCGCACCGAGGATGTTTTCTTTATTTTACAAGAGAACAGCGTTTTGTTAGTATGAGTGAATACAAATAAAAATAGGCTCTTTATTGATTCGAATGATGTCTTTCTCTTGTCTGTACAATCATAATTAAGGTTTTTACGCTCAATTCGGCAGTATAAGGAAAAAATGGCCCAAAACGTGCCGTTCATTTGTTGAAATACCAAAGTGTTCATTTCCAGATGTGTGCATCAGGGGAGATTTTGGTGCTTGATTTAGCTTTGCTGAATATTTTTCAGTGTGTAAGGTTTTTTTTTTTGCACTCTCCATTAATCATGAATAAAACTCAGTTCATTTTGACAGTCCCAATTAAGACTTTAATACAAAGTGAATTCTAAATGTTGTTACTTAATGAGAGAAAAGATAATGATGATCAGCCTACATCTGAGTGATAACCAGGAAATGACACACCAGTGGGAGGTTGACCGGAGACAGTATGAAAATGACACGCAATTAGAAGAAAAAATACTGAGAATTCACCAAATATATGAAACCTAATAAAATGTTTCAAATGTACAAAGTAGAAAGTACAGATTGTAAAAATGTAATGAGTAACGGTAAAAAGTAAATTGTGATGTAAAGAACTGATACTAGAAATATCTACTTATGTAGAGTAATTAAGTATTTGTTCTTCGTTACTTCCCACCTCTGATTTTAAGTCTTTTTTTCTGTTGTTTTGAGATAACAACCAATCATGTGGTATCACACTAATAGTGTGTGTGTGTGTGTGTGTCTGTGTGTGTGTGTGTGTGTGTGTGTGTGTGTGTGTGTGTGTGTGTGTGTGTGTGTGTGTGTGTGTGTGTGTGTGTCATATATTTCAAAATTAGGATTTATAATGGATCTGAGGTCACATTTGGCAAGGCTTTTTATTTTGGGCATTTAAAACTGATCTGTTCAGTGAGCCATAGTCATTCCCTTGGAGTAATCACATAAAAATGTTTTTCTATTTCTGCTGCAAATTCTTGAGTTTATATAGGTTATGGGATAGCATCAAACCTAACACCTGTGATTAAATGCAGTCAATTTCATAAGTATGTTATGAGTGCTACACTTTTAAATACATTTAACTGTGTGCACACAATGGATGTGAAATCAAGATGTGTTTGAAGTGGAACAAATTTTAATTTACTGGGTTTTATTCAAATAAATTGCATTAACATTTAAGTCGCAGTTAAGAACGTTTAGATAGATAATGATGATCCGCCTACAACTGAGTGATAACAGGGAAATGATTCACCAGTGGTAGGTTAGTAGGATACACCATATAGTATGAAAATGAAAATCTTTTTACCATTACTTGACGACAGAGCCCCTACCTCCCACATAAAAAATACAGTTTATATTTTAAATCTAATGGACACGATATACACATAATATAAATACAAATTTATTTAGACAACTTTCTTTTCTGACCGTATGTGGTTCTTTCCCAAATTGTTACCACAATGTATTAACATTAATACATTGTGGTAACATTACAGACAATGCAATGTGGTAGCATTACATTTTCTCCTTATTTATTTTTCCTGAGACCCAAAGCTGTTCCAACATGAGAATGCTCCGGTGCAAAGAGCTAGCACCATGAAGATATAGTTTATATGGGTTGGAGTGAACGATCCTAAGTGGCCTGCTATGAGCTATGATCTCAACCCTTCTAAATAGCTTTAGAGCTTTGGGATGAATTAGAACACTGGCTACATCCCAGGTCTCCTGATCCCACATCAGTGTCTTGTGATTGGATGTGCACAAATCTCCACAAACACACACCAAAATCTTTAAAGGTTATTATAAGGGCAGATGGGAATTAAGTATGCTAAAAACACATAGGTACAAACAAACCTTTGTCTATATATTAGGCTGAAATTCACCCTTCTTTAGTACTTATTGTATTTATTTATATAGTCACTTGTCATTTTCAGACCATCCCATGGCCTTTCAGATTCCTTTACATTGAATCATTGAATAAGGCAAGAATAAGAACCACTAATCAAACCTGATCTAAATTGGTGTTTCAATTAGTGTCCATCTTTGAAATCTTAACATGTCCTACGTTAAGTACCTCAGATGGTTAGCTGCCTCTCTGATGAGACAAAGATAAAACAAAGTGAAGGGTTGCGATGAAAAACTGCGGTTGGTTATGGATAATCTCACAGCTAGACATCAACAAAAGAAAGCTTACTGAGCTTACATTAAACAGAATATCTGGCAACACTGCCAAGTTCTGGAATGATTTCCTGTTTAATGTTTTAAAGTACACCATCATCACTTAATATGAATCAATTCTCACTGCTTTCAACATATTCAAACCTACAGCATAATGCAAATGAATATTCCATTAAGGGTAGTTATTGTGAGAGGACATTTATTCATTCTGATTAGGTGTATATTCATGATTTTACAGTTATTTTACAGTTGATATTTTTTTTCTTGCAAAAATATTAATTTCCTGGTTACCCTGTTTTTTTTTTTGTCAATGGACACAATTTCTGTTACAATCTTAATAAAAAAAAGGATTGCATTTTTATAGCGCTTATAGCGTTTTCTCTCTTATATTGCTGTCAGACACCTGTTCTAAGAAGCACGGCTGTTTTTAGCCGGATTTTGACACATGGCCAAAATCTTTTCATTTGTTTAGACTATGTAAAATGTCATGTTTTTTAAAGAGACTAAAACGGTATAACAGATGTCAGTCGTGTCTGTGCTAGGCTGACACATTTCCATGAGCTGCAGTAAGATTGTGTGACTCTAATAGTTATATACTCGTGTATATTCGTGTTCCAGAACCATAGTTCAACAAAAAAACATCACAGTGACTATTTTGGATGTACTACTGCTTTTCCATTTGTTCTGTGCTTAAAGTAAGACCCAGTGAGTTTACATTTATCAAACTGATATAAATGTCATTCCATGTGTGTGGGCCCTTAAGTCTTTAGACCTGCCTGCACTCTGCACACACACACACACACACACACACACACACACACACACACACACACACACACACACAATTGTTCACCAACACATACAGGTCTCAAGCCCTTTGGCTTTAAAGAGAGAAAAATAGACCAAAAGGGAGCATAGAATAAATAATTGCAATTATACAAAAAAATATTTTAAAGATATTACTGCAATATGCTATTTTGTTATTTTGCGATCGTAATCATTCAGACATTATTACTACATATAGTATAACTCAGGAAACATCTTATTTTGTGCTGTCAATCCCTAGAGCCTGTTGTTTAATGGATAAAATAAAATGGAAGGACAAATTAACTTGAACCTATAGATTTTAATATATTTCTCTCATTTCACTCTGCTTCTATCTACATCATTATTGCTCCTCTTGATCAACCTTATTACAGAGGATTTATGGTCTTTGATGTCTTATTTTACTGCATTAAACCACACTCTGTTCTTAGAGATGGAGATGTATTGGTTGTTGATGCACCCTGATTGAAGAGTGGCCCTGCACATGTGATCCAAGCCTGTGCCTGGCCCTTTGAAAATGAAATTTAGTCCAGTGCTTTGTCGTTGTATCTGGAACAAATAAAGAATAATTATTCTACAATATATTGTACAATATTAATTATTGTTTACATGTATAGTATTTAATCCTTTATTAAATTTAAAATGTAAAGATCCTGAGCTTTAAGAAAAAAAAAGAATATCCAACTAGTTATAGAAGAAACTCTTTGGCCAGTTTTATTTCCTGCCTCTAGCATGACTTTATTGTGTATATCAGTAGGATGCACTTGGACAAATGTTGTATAATATTAAAAGCTGAAGGTCAGTTGTTGACTGGAGGTTATCGTATGTACTTCATGTACAAGCAGAACACAATATTAACATTAGAACATTCCAGGATGATGACTGTAATATGTATACTGCCAAATGTGTGTGTGTGTGTGTGTGTGTGTGTGTGTGTGTGTGTGTGTGACTTGTTCGAATAACATGATGTAAAGCTTTGTACACTTTGGCAGCATACCTTATATAAAAATCTTGAATTTGTAATATTTCAACTTTTTGCCAAATAAACTCACACTGAGGTCAGCTGATCAGTGCCTGGGTCAAATGACATGTTAGACCATGTTTGTCAAATCAGTTTCATAAAGATTTGATCGCTATTGTGCCTCTCATTTTACTAAAACATTCCCAAGATATATTTACCACACATACTTACAGTGTTTGATCCTATATCTAAATATCCAGTAACTATTCATTTATATAACTCAGCCATTAATGATAGTATAATCAATAATATAGTGTCAGTAGTATATATTGTAGACACTTTTAGTCTAAGACCTTGTGTTTGAAGTTGCTAACATAATATTTAATTGTCTTTTTGCCCCTGTAGGTTGCTGTAGTTCATGGATAGTCAGTTCTTTCCCGTGTGAACATCCCTGCAGTGCAAATCACAACCCCTTCCTGCCGCACCTCATCTATTTCACCTTGACTCTGCACTTGTGTCCTCTCATCTCCCCATTCCTTCACTTCCCCACTCCAGCACCACCTTTTAGCCATCTGGTCACTGAGGGAGTTGGGATGTTGCCAGTCATGCACACCTCCGTTTCCTATTTCAACGAGGGCTAATCAGAGACATCTCCAAACCTTGCCACACACACGCACCACTTTTTGGCGAGATGGGTGACAGTAGCTGGGTGTGTCTGAGCCCAGCTGAGTTCTCCCAACTTCAGCAATACAGCGAATGTGAGTACCAAGCGGAAGTCAAATTGTGAACAAGTGTATTTTTGAAGGTCCAATGTTTCGATTCCGAGCTTCCAAGTCTCTTTGCTGGCTTTTCTCAGCCACATTTCTCCTGAACTGTCCAAAATGTTCATACTTGGTCTTTTTGTGTGTACATATAGTCTAAAACTTACTACTTCGTATTATAAAAAGTAATAAAAAAATATGAAAGTGAAGGTGTCCTCAAAAATAATAATAAAAACATTTTGAGTAAAAAAAAAAAAATTCTTAACACAATCATCTGCCCTATAGAGCTTTAATTTATATTCACCCAAAATACTTTAGGACTAAATATAAATTCAAAATAAGTAAGTGTAGCCAGAAACACAGCAACTGTGAGTGCCACAAAACAAAATAACAGTTAACATGCTCACATCAAGACAATCCATACAAGATTATTTTTAATTTAATTCAGGATTGCAAACGAAAAATTGGTACATTCATATGTAATATTTTGGTATCATTTTGCACCAGAATCCACTGTTTTTGTTTGTAATTTCCAATATTCTGTATCTTATTTTTAGGCAGCTGGTTTTATAATGGTTTTATGTAGTCTGTTGGGAATCTTAATGTAATGATTTTAACACCAGGCTTTTAGGAAACAGCTGGGAATGTAGGATATATAGACAGCAAGTATTGATGCCCTGCTTGTGCTATGTCATTTAACATCAGGAAAAGGTCCAACACAGGAAGATATTTAATTTTGTTGGTAAACCAGCCAAAGCAAGTGGATGATTTTGTTTGCGTGTCTGTGTGTGTGGATGCGTGTGTGTGTGTGTGTGTGTGTGTGTGTGTGTGTGTGTGTGTGTGTGTGCGTGTATGTGTGTGTGAGACAAACTGTTGGGTTGAGCATTGTCTATAACTATAAATATCAACTCAATAGCATTTTGTATTCAGAAACACAATACCAAACAAAAAAACATGACTAGCGCAAATTTTATTTATGTAAAACGATGCCCAGATGGAGTACTGTGGTATCTAAATGTACAATATACAGTCATTGGAAAAAGTAAGTACACCCAGGGCCTAATTTTCAGGGCCTAAATAACAATTGTGTGGCTCTCACCATGTCTTTACACAAGTAAATAACCTCAATGACAATAAAAAAAAAATAGAAAAGCAAAAACATTTAAAAACTTGGATGAAAAAACTACCCCCAATAAAATATTTACATCTAGAAAATACTGTAACAACAATAACTTTATAATCATATAAGTAAATAATTAAAAATTTCCGGGAACTCTCACATTGATTTGGAGAAAATTTGACAAACTCTTCTTTACATGATTGTTTCAGTTTATTGATATTTTTAGTACATTAATTTAAGCACAGCTCTCAGAATTTTGAGTTGAGGTATGGACTTTGACTTGGATATTTCGACAACTTTAGCTATTCAGATGTCAGATATACATGGACTGAATTAGCTGGAAAACGACTTCTTGGAAGCATTTCAACTGACTTGAAGACTCTCTATTTGTAAATGCTAAAAAAAAAAAAAAATTATATATATATATATATATATATATATATATGGTGTGTGTGTGTGTGTGTGTGTGTGTGTGTGTGTGTGTGTGTGTGTGTATATGTTGGCAAGTTTTAAATTAAACTTTTTAAAAAGTGTTTCGGCTGTTGAAAATAAATCGTCAACAACTTTGTAACATTTTAAATAATTATAAGATCAATCTATTTTGCCATTGAGCTTTCGTATTTAAATATTATATGACTGTTGATGAAAGCATATTATTTATCAAGCACTGTTATAAATGGTTTGTTATATTACTCCTGCCAGCACACTCGTTTGTACTTGTGTGTGTGTTTTGGAAGAATATACGTCATCGTTGGCCAGTATTTTTTTGTCTCTCACATTTACTGGTACAAACACTGAGGAGTTTTTCTGGATCCTCAGAAGTAACCCACCTGATTACAGAATTCAATGTGTAAATGTGTTTGTGTTTGTGAGAGATCAAAATCAGTGAAATATATTTGTCAGTTGACTTGCACATTTTCAGCAGAGATGCATTTTTGATTTTCAGAATGTTTTTTGTGTTTTCTAAAAGTTAGCAGAATAACGGGTATCTGGTTCATGTCCAATAAATGACCTGTCTGTGTAGAAGTGTGTATTTAAACCAGTACTAATGGCATTTAGCAGATGTTTGTCTGTCCTGTGTAGCCCTCAGTCATCATATGTACTCGTACTCCACCTCACCATCTGACCTTGCATTGCAGTAAAGTGGATCATTAATATGGACTTGTGATTAAAGCCAAACTAACAATTTATAAACCTCAGACTCCGTCAATGCCAATAAGAGCGTATACTTTCCTAACTCATAAACCTGGAGCTTTCTTTGTTGCCAGATGATATTATGGAAAATGACTTGCTTTTGCTTCAGAGGAGAAGACATTAGGTTTAGTTTTTGCTCATCTTTACGTTTTGGAAATTATGATTAATTCTGACTAAACTGACTTCTTCAGTTTTGGAGGAAAATACCCTCTACCCAGTTATATTTTAAACATTAATTTATTTTAAGCTTTATTTTTACAATCGTAAAGGATTTAAATAAAACCTGTTTGGCTAAATGTGTATTATATTATATGTAATATGTACTAAATATTAATTTCATTAATTTGCTAGCTCTCTGGACGAGTAAAATCACCATGATTTGGTAGATCAGTGATTTGTTTTCAAGATACATGATACAACAAGATATTTGTAATATTCTTTTATATCTTATATCTGATCATATTATTAAATTATATAATCTATGGTAGTTTCTAGTGTGGAATTTCAGCAGGTTGTTGGCCAAATCTCCATGTAGTAGATATTTATATTTCTGCTTTGTTGATTAACAATTTAATTGAGGCTGGTTTGTGCTCATTGGGAGGCTAAGGTAAACCAAAGATGTATTCTTTACAAGAGAGTCAAAAAACAAAAATCTGAGGCATTAATGGGTTCAGAATCACAGAGACATATCATTTGAAGTTTGGAAAAGCATTGCCTCACCTTATATTCTACTGCCTAGTGTCAGTAAGCCTATGCAACAAGTAGTATTCAGTATAGTATACATGTGTTCTGCACATGGACAATAAGTAGATATGACAGCTCTGCACTGAATGAAAATATACATTCCGAAAGGGATTTTGACTTTTTATCCTGTTGTTGAGCCTTCATGTCTGCTGGGCAACTACAAATAAAAATCACTAGCCTGGAAATGTTCTTGACCCAGTACCTAAGCTACTGAGTAATCCAACCTTTGTAAAACTCATATTGCGAGATAAAACAAGTAAATGTCAGTGTCAGTGGGAGCTACTAGAATCCCTACACTTGTACATAAGTAATTAACATCCAAATACAACTTTGAACTTTGACTCAAACATAGTTTGACTGAATCAACAGAATGGTGGGTTATGAGCAAATAGCGTGAAGCTCTATTTTTAATGTTTCATTCTTTTTTTTTCATAAACAGATTCCTCTAAGAAGCTAAAAGATGTTTTGGAAGAGTTTCACGGAAATGGTATACTCTCCAAATACAATCCAGAGCAGGTATGTCTTTTTAACTGAGTATGGTGTCATTTGATAAAATGCCTTGCAAAAACACATTATGGCCTCATGCTGTGAGGTAGCAGGAACAGTCTGCACTATGGCCTGATTTTCATTCTGTTTGTCATTGGCTATTCAGTACCACCAGGCCCCAACACAATCAAGTTACATTACAAAAGGCAGATACACTGATCATTCGCTTGACAGAGTGTCACTATTATATTTCCTTGCTTTCTTCCACCTTGACACAAATATTACGCTTGTCTGGGTTTGGCGCCACTGGTTGTGACCCAGAGCCTCGCCCGGATCAATACAGAATAACACTGATGCAGTCAGCAGGTCTGCAGGCAGCGCCAGTGAGCCTGTGGTTTAACACTGCCCACATGCTGTCTTTAGTCCAGAGTGCAGAGCTTTCCAACACATCTGCTGTCATGACAAGGGAATGAGGCATACTTAGGAAATTAGAAAGGTTCTATCCCTAGTTCTAATAACTTAAATACAACTAAACAAAATAAATAAATAAATAAATAAATAAATAAATACAACTTTGTAATTTCTCCTTGCATTTTATTAAATAGATTAGGCCTTTCTTGCAGTAAACTGGCAATACATCCCACAGACAGAATGGTAATTGATTTATTGGATATTTACAATCATGAATCACAGAAAACCCATGAATTACTTTATCACCACAAGCCAGTTATAATATAAATCAGGACACTGTTGTTTTTCTGTATGTAGTGTATGGTGAATCTGTGTTTAGAAACTGGCCACTAGGTTGAAATAGGAGATCCACAATAGTAAATAAATAAATAAATATTACTTAATGGCTCCTTTGAAAATAGACAGTACATTTCATAGATTTATTGCTTTGTAATTTATTTTTACTATTACTATTCTATTGAATATATAGACATGTATGGGTATTTGGTAAAACTCCTATTCAATCAGGGTCAAGTTAATTTATTGTAATTATTATACTTAGTAGTTCTATTTAAAATGAAAGTCACTTTTTTTTTCATTTTGCCACCCTTTACTCTAATGTATGAATTACTCATAATACATTTAAATTTACAGCATTTAGTAGACTCCCTTATTCCAGAGCCATGTACAAATAGTGTCCATTGATGTAAATATTACATCAAATTTGGATCAATGTAACAATTACTGTTAATATATAATGCAATGAATTCATAGTTAATATATTTTATTAATGTAATCCTCCCAAAAGGATGCAAAGCTGCCATACAATGTCATATTCTTGCTGCATTTGTAGTCCAGCAGATAAAGAGCTAAATGAACTATTGTTCTATGATGCCGACTGTAATATCCCTCAGTGTGATGGTATGGCATTGGATGGTCTATAAACGTATAGTAATTTATGGTGAGGTGATGCAGCCCCAGTGTGTTTCCTTTTATAGCAAGGTCTATCTCACTCACGATGTGTAGCAATGGATTTACATACATTTACATGTGTTTGCATTGATGTATGTGCAACAATATAGTAATCTAACATTGTTCTGCCCCAGTTACATGTTCTTATGTTACATTACACCATACTGTACATTTCTTTTCCTCAGCATGGTGTGTGAATTTATACTAATCTATGAGTTGCATTCAAATGTAATAAGGGGATCTGAACATCTGTATCTTCATGTGCTCCTTCTCCCAGTGTTCTTTTCCTTGCATCTATTCATATCTCTCAGTTTTTGTTAAAAAACAAAAGCGTTGTTGTCTGAGGACTCTTGTCATGTCCTATCAGAAAACCTATGTTTTTGTTTGCACAAATCAGCGACAGGAATGCAAAGCTTAGCATTGATGGCATTCTAAATGCTGGTCATCATTTAAATAATCGCTAGCCACCGGTTCACAAAAGCCAAAATGCAGCTTAGGGTTTTAGGACTAAATTCCATTTTTGCTTCTATCTTCATCCCTGTGACTGCCAAACAGAAGCAAGATGTTCTCAACCAAGTAAGCCAAAGTCCTTTGGGTTTGCATGCTCCCATGTGTCTACCTGCCCAAACATGATACATAACATAGTGCTCCACTCCTGTTTCTGTCACTGCGTCACGCACAGGTCATACTGTCTTCAGAATTGTAAAGGTCATAGCCAGCTTCTTATGTGTCTGCCATGTGTACTTTTATGTCGTAATATTTGCAACTGTACATGCTTTCTTTTTTTAAAACAACATTTGTTAATAGTTTTGACTTATTTGTATTTTTTGTAAATCTTTTTTTTTATTTAATGTATTTTATTTGTAAGAAATTCAAAAAATACTGCAGGAAAAGGGTATTTTACCTGCTACAAAGGGTATTTTACCTGTTAGCCATTACATATTGTCTGTAAGAAGTCTCTCTCTTCTCTACAATAATGTTTTTATATCTTTTTGGATCTCATTTTATCTTTGTTTGTTGCCTATAGCCTATCGACTATGAGGGCTTCCAGCTCTTCATGGCCACCTACTTAGAGAATGACATCCCGGAGGAACTGTGCCAACATCTCTTTACCTCTTTTAAGAGTAAGACCGGAACAAGCAGTTCCCCTGATGTTCCACGCAGCGGAGCAGGACTGCTCGGTAAAAAAACACGTCTTACGTTACTACTATGTTCTCCGTAATCACTCTGAAAATATTCTGAGATTGAATCTGCAAAAATAGTGTTATATTTATTTTTATTTTTGTGTGATTGCATAAAGGTGTCAATTACATATAGTTAAAAAAAAGTTTAAATAATGTTTATAGGAATTGTGAAATGTCCATTATTATTCTCGTTTTCAAAGTTTTCTTTTTTAATAATCACCAAATGTGCATAAGAGGAATATTTATGAATTGTAGTACCTGGGGAAAAAAGCATTGATAAAACAGGATATTAAATAAAGCTGGAATTCTGTTAAAACTTTTTAATTACATCATGTGCAGAAGACCTCAAGACATACTATTAGAAGATTTTCAAGTGGCTTCTTTGTTGGCATAAGGAGACCTTTTCTTCTGCCTGCCATTTCCTCAGGCTTTGACTTTTTGTTTATGTTGGGCGAGTGAATAAACAGTCCAGATTGATAGATCATGCTCCTCTACATGCTGAAAGATTTCAGTCCAAATATACACCCCCACCCCCCCCCCCCCCCCCCCACCCCCCCCCCCCCCCCCCCCCCCCCCCCCCCCCCCCCCCCCAAAAAAAAAAAGAAAAAAAAAAACAGCAGTTGGCCTTTGAGTCAATTCCTCCCTGCTCAGTGCTCCGTCACGACTTTGTACATAATGAACAGCGTATGAATGTAAAATAAAGTTGGTCAATGGCGCCATCTAGTGTAATGAAATGTCTATGTTTGACAGTTTTTATGCTGGCGCTGAACAGGAATAAAGTACAAATACTGCGTTACCTTACTTAAGTAGAACTTTTGGGTATCAATACTTTCACAGAGTAATTATTTTTCAGCCGACTTTTTACTTCGACTCCTTAAATCTTCCCGCAAATACTATCTACTCCTTACATTTAAAAAATCTCCTAAATACTCCTATTTCATTACAGCTTGTTTTCATCCTGGCTTGTCATTGTTCAAAAAAAAAAAAAAAAAAAACATATCCAGATAAATCGCTCCATCCGGATAGAGTGAATGTGATTGTGGTTGGATGAGAAATATAAACATATACCATTCGATCCATCGAGACCTATACATGACACAAATCACGTCACTCTCTAGAAAGGACATGACCAGTGTTGGGGTCGTTACTCAAAAAAGATGATTTCTTAAAAGTTGTTATTTCTCCACTACTGGCTCATTTATGTAATGGGTGTTTTCTCTTCTTTCCCCCTCTACAAGTTTGAATCCTCCTCTCTTTTTTTGCCCTACAAATTAAGCTACAGTAGGGAGTTCGGTAGAGAGACGTTTGAATAAATTTGAGATTGGCACGGCCGAAGCTTTTACATTACTTTTATACTTTAAGCACTTTTGAAACACTTTTACTTTAGTAAAAAGCTTGAGTTGATACTCTAGAAGGATCATGATCATGGATCATACTCTAGAAGATTGTTTTTTAGAAGTATCCATACTTCTACCTGAGTAATGAATGAATACTTTTGACACCAGTACAAATAGATCTGGTGTCTCATTACTTCAAAAACCATAGATATGGCCACAGCATTTCTACATCATTGCCTCATGAGTATTTATAACATGAACTTTTCTGTTATTTCTCCTTTTTACTAAAATTCATTGCGTTTCCCATATTGGTTTTTCTCTGTTCTCTTTAATTCGCTCACAGAACCCAAGTCGATTGATGCAGGTATCTCTATTCAGACAGAAGTAGCCTGCGCTCCTATAACAGGTACCTCTGTGTACAATGCAACGTGAGAAACATCATCTGTAGCAGCTTTTCCCCCCAGAGACACAGCATCGCCTCATCACTCTGTTGGTTCTTAGTGTGTGGCAAATCGTTGTGATTTTATTTACTTGTTTTATGATTTTTTTTTTCCGTGTGTGTTCCTGCTCAAATGTTTTGTGCTCACATTTCATATTCTTCCCAACGATTAACTACTGTGAAGTGTTGATTTTATTTCTGTGCCCTGTGGTATCGTTCCTCCCCTTCAGCTACGCAGACCTCTGAGACATTCTCCTTAGCTGCAGAATTCTTCTCTGTCTAAAAGTATTTCCTGTTCTCCCTTCTCCATTGTCACACTTTCTGTTTCTTTGTCTTAATTATTTCCTCAACAGGGATGAATGGGAAAAGTATCCTCAGTGCTATGGGAAGACACACTCCAGAGCACCCAGGTGGTGTGATGCCAGGTTCAGGTGCCACCACCTCACCGTGCTCATCTCGCTCCTCTTCACAACGCTCAGGCACGGGGGGTCACACTCCTCATCGTTCGCCCAAACTCTTAGCAGGCAGCAGCTGCAATGCCCTGGCACCATCTAAGAGTGCCAACTCCCCTCGACTCTCTCCTGGTTAGTGTTTACAAATTCTACTAAACTAATATTCTGGATACTATACCAGGAGCACTGGGTTTTGTGAAAGGAATGCAACTATTCATAAATTAAGCAGCCAACCCAGCATGTTTTTAGTCATAGGGAGGAAACCGAAAACTCCACTGGAATCCAATGTGGTCAGTGTGAGAGAAGAGTACTTTAATTTCAAACCATGGGTGTTGTTGTGAGGCTTTAATGTCACTCGATGCAAGTCCCTGTTCGTAATAATAATAATAATAATAATGAAATTTTTTCACTCCTCGGATGTATTCTTTATTTATTTATTTATTCAACTAGTCCTTTTTCTGTTTTTCTGTCGAAACAAACACACCTATGGCACACTCAAATAGATGAATATCATGAATTTGTACTACTGAACAGTGGACACTGTTTATGTGATTAACGACCAAATGATTGAAATGAGGAAAGCATGATTTGTTGAAAATGACAGTGGAAATTGCAATAAATGATTGTAAATAGGATTTTATTCTTTGATCTGTTTCGAGAAAAGTCTTTGCATGACTAAAATACTAACTAACTTTAATTATAGTTATCATCAATGGTAACAACTGCAAGTAATTCTATTGACTGTACTATGCTGTGTCTTATTTGCATTTGTGTTAAACAAGGGCAAATATATAAACAAGTTTTGTGTGTTTCATTCCATTAATTTGCTGTATATTTCCATTTACTATCAATAGTATGTAAATATATATTAATTTACTATATTTGATATTAGTAAATATGAAAACGGTATTGATGTTGTCTGATTTGAGAAGTAAACAATACACGATGTTAAGAGGCAAAACTTGATTTTTATTTTATGTCCTCAGAGCAAAGTCGATCAGACAAGGGGATGTCTCTGAGGAAAAGTCCATCCCCTCAGAAGAGTTATATCTCACCCTCGCCACAGATCGTCTTCCTGAAAGACATCGTTTGCTACCTCTCTCTGCTGGAGCGAGGGACTCCAGAGGACAAACTAGAATGTAAGTGTAGTTTTGTGTTTTGTTAGCTCTCTGTGCTGGAAGCCCAGGCCAGTATTTAGTGAAGAGCAACCATTCACCCATTTAATGCCTATAATTATACTGCACCATCAGCAATCCTATTTGGATCACTATTATAATAATACACAAAATAAAACACAAGATGGAATAGAATTCAATGGTTAGTTAATTGTATGATTTACTACGGATATACTATAAACCAGAGATGTCCAAGATAGGTCTTGTAAGCCATTGTTGGCCTTTGGTGGGCCGCCTTGTCATATATGAGTAGAAAAAATAGTGAAAATGCCATTTAGACTAAAACTAAGAATGAGCTTTACAAATAACTGTATTAGGTTTTGAACTCAACTGCATGATAAATTGAATTGTTGACATGAAGAGAATTATGTAACTTTGAAAATACAGCTTTATTGGTTAAGCATATTATAAAGAAATGTCTTCTATTCATTCATTTTATTTGAAATATTTTGAGGTCATAAATGAAAGGAATCAGGGCAACTTTAACTTATTAACTCTGCTGTAAACCACGGAAAGGGCAAATATTTTACCAGCTTTTACATTTGTCCATTATGAAAGAACTTTTCATATGCCAAGCGAGTCTCGAGAAAAAGGTCAAGGAAGTATGAATCTATGTTGCAACCAATTATAATTTAATAGGTCATTTGAAATTCTGCTTTTTAGGATAAATGTTATTGGATAAATCAATTTTCCTTTTCCAAGATGCTTAAAAAACTATTAGAATATCAGGTGCAATTCCTTTTTTTGCATTTCAGTTGTTATGAGTGCTTACATTTGTTTACATGACTATATTTATCAGACTCCAAATGTCAATGAGGCTTATAATGAGACATGTGGCTCTGTATGCTGGGCATCTGCCAATTAGCAGAATTACCTCCTGCTAATTGAAACGGGTGAAATTCTCATCAATCTTATGTACTTTTCTGTAGTAAGCTCTAGCCCTGTCTTTACACAGCACCAAAGATGATTTTTAGAGTTATAGCTATCCAGACCTTACTTATTAAAAATTAAATCAAATATTTTTTTATATTTACTAGTAAATAAAATGTAAATGTTGTGTTCAGAGAGCCCCTATTGGCCTATGTTAATGAATTGCATCAGTGTTTCAGGTTATATCTCTACTATCTCTACTTTTCTTAATCTACAGTCATGTTCCGGTTGTATGATACAGATGGCAACGGCCTGCTGGACAGCTCAGTAAGTCAGCTACATTGCTTCAGGTTTAGGTTATGTATATATAAGCTATACATGCACATACATATATATGTATATATGTATATATATATATATATATATATATATATATATATATATATATATATATATATATATATATATATATATACATAGTAGTGTAAGATCTTAAGAATGCCGCACACAGCATTGTCAGTTCATTCCTAAACTCCATCTTTAGCATTAGACAGCAGTAAATTTGAAAAGGAATCTCTGATGGTGAGCTGTCTGGTTTCAGTAGTTATTTAAAGGAACGCTGACAGGAAATCATATATTTAAAAAAACAGGGTCATTCAGAGATGGAGTGGTTTCAGTCTGGATAGTACATTTATTATCATTAAATATTAAACTCAATATAACTCTAATATAAATATCCACTCAGGAACTGGACCGTATAATCAATCAGATGGTCCATGTAGCAGAATACCTGGAATGGGACTCAACAGAGCTGAAGCCAGTAAGTTCACCCCCTTTTTCAATTCACATGTGTGAATATAGTCTACTGTCCTCTTTTATTTGCGAAAAAGTAATATACATGTAGTTTTCAATTTTTACAAAAACAATAATATCCACCGGTCAAGATTTATTGTGTCTAATTCAATATACAAAATACATAGCTTTTACATTATGCTATTGATATATGTGTTTGATTTGATGAATAATGTGTATGATAGTGTTTTGGTAATATTATGGTTATATAATATTTGAGTTATAAATTATAACAATTAAATTAAACAGATAATATTTGTATGACTGATGGTCATGCACCTTAATAAATATCTCAGTTTATTGCAGAAGAATCATCTATCTAGTCACTTGTGTATTCACTTAAGTTTTAAGCAAATATTTTCTTAACAATGATTCAATGAATTTGGTATTGAATGTATGAAGTTTAAGTGTGCAGAAACATTATCCCAGATCAATGCCCATAATATACATATATGCACTTGTTTTGCAGATCTTGAAGGAAATGATGGAGGAGATTGACTATGACCATGATGGAACAGTCACATTAGAAGAGTGGATCAGAGGGGGAATGACCACTATCCCATTGCTGGTATTGCTGGGCATGGAAACGGTGTGTCCGACTTGATTGCTCCTCTTTGTGCATTTGTGTGTCCTTCTGATATCAAAGTTCTAAAGTGGTCTGAACTAAAGCTTGAATACTGGACTCTAAATCATTACAGTATGTATGGTAGTTGGCAGGGATTAAGAAGAGACTTTTTGTCTATTTTCAGAATGTACAAGAAGATGGGCAGCATGTATGGAAACTGAAGCACTTCAACAAGCCGGCGTACTGTAACTTCTGTCACACTATGCTGTTAGGAGTGCGCAAACAAGGCCTTTGCTGCTCACGTAAGCATCTACATTCTGTAACAATGTGGCATTATCCAATGGAATATATACAGTCATGTGAAAAAATTAGGACACCCTTTGAAAGCATGTGGTTTTTTGTATTTTTATACAATGGTTTTAATAAATGGTTATTTCATCTCAGTTTCAACAATACAGAGAGATTAAAATAATCCAAACTATAAAAAAGACTGAAACAATGAAAATGATGAAGAAAAGTCTTTTCAAGATCTTCTGTAAATGTCATTCTACAAAAATGCCTATTCTAACTGAGGAAAAAGATAGGACACCCTCACATGTATTCCCTCTTACACAGGTTGGCTCAGATTGGCTCATCACACAGGTATATCACACCACGTGCACATAATTAGTAGATCGTTACTCTGCATGTTGAATGAGGCTTGCCCTATTTAAACCTCAGGCTTGACATTTAGTCAGACATTGGTGTGCTCCTGACTGTTGAAGTGATTTAAACCTCAGAGTGAGCACCATGGTGAGAGCAAAAGAGCTGTCAGAGGACTTCAGAAAAAAGATTGTAGCAGCCTATGTAGCAGCCTAGAGTCTGGGAAGGGATTAAAAAGATCTCAAAAGATTTTGAAATCAGCCATTCCACTGTCCGGAAGATAGTCTACAAGTGGAGGGCTTTCAAAACAACTGCCAACATGCCCAGGACTTGCAGTCCCCATGCCCCAGTACACAGTTCATGAGCGCAAGATGTGACCGCAAGACCTAAAAGCAAAAACCCTAAAGTGTCATCTCGAAACTACAGACAGCAGGCTTGCTACTGAGAACTACAGCAGGCTGATGTTGAGTAAAGTACATGCCTCTACAATCAGAAAGAGACTGTACAACTTTAACTTGCAACTTGGGAGGTGTGCAAGGAGGAAACCTTTGCTTTCCAAGAGAAACATCAAGGCCAGACTGACATTTGAGATAAAGTTGACCAGAGATAAAGTTGACAAAGACAACTTCTGGAATAATGTTCTTTGGACAAAATTGGATTATTTGGACACAACAGATGAGTCAGAGGACATGTTTGGCGTAAACCAAACACAGCATTCCAAGTTTGGCGTAAAAAAGAACCTCATACCAACTGTGAAGCATGGAGGTGGAAGTGTCATGGTTTGGGGCTGTTTTGCTGGTCAGCCTGGTCACCTGGTATCATAGAAAACACCATCCACCATGAATTCTACTGTGTATCAGAAGGTGCTTGAAGAAGAAAATTAAAGCAAGCGGAACTGTGAGACCATGAAAAATTAAAGACGGAACATGAGACCATTAAAGCCCAAAACATGAAGCGGAACTAAATCAACCGGACCAAAATGACAATGACCCAAAACATACTAGTAAATCAATCAAAGATTGGCTGAAAAAGAAGAAATCTGCCACAATCAAAGTCATTTGAATCCCATGAAGTCTGTGGGGTTACTTGAAAAGGGCTTAGTGCCACATAGAATATTTGAGGGTGACTTGAAAAGGGCTGTACGGCTAGAAACCCCTCAAACATCTCACAGCTGAAAAAGTTCCTCAAAAGGGCTGACCGATACGGACTGGTAGATGGCTACAAGAACTTTTAAATCACTCGCTATTAGGGGCAAGGGTTACTTTTTCCTCAGTTAAATAGACATTTACTGAGAATGACATTTACAGAAGATGAAAAGACTTTTCTTCAGTTTTCTTTTTTTATTTTTGTTATTTTAATCTCTCTGTATTGAAACGGAGATTGAAAAAACGGAGATTAAATAACATTTATTAAAAATTTTACAAAAAACCACATGCTTTCAAAGGGTGTCCTAATTTTTTCCTAATTTTTTATTTTTTCATTTTTTCATGATGACTGTATATATATATATATATATATATATATATATATATATATATATGATATATTTATATGGGATCACTCACCATTATATCAGAAACGTGACTCACATATAAAATTGATTTTTTCTTTTGCCATATTTTCTGCAAGTTTTATGACATTTTTTCTTTTGCATACTGATTTTTTCTTTTGCAGCGCTATGCAAGTACACAGTCCAAAGACATCATGAGCGCTGTGTGTCCAAAGCATCATTGCTGCTTGCATCAGCACCTGCCATGCCAAGTCCCGCAGACACACCAATGTGAGTGAGTAAACCGGTCACACATAATACTCTCTAACATGATTTTACTGTCTGCCACAATTCTGTTAGGCCACATAGAATATTTTCCACTACTAGCTTTTAAATCTATTTTACTTTTAGAAGAGAGATTATGCCTGCATGCCTGCCATGTGCCACAGAAAACTGCTATAGTATATTTAATTCACTCATGACTCAAAACTCAATTGCAAGCACTATAATTCATCATAAATTTGTCAGGGAGGTTTTAAGAGTATATAGTGTCTAGGTCCATGTAGCTGTGTGAAAAAAGGGGGAGTGGTATGTATAAAGCATGTAGTAGTACAGCTTAAGCAAACTCTAATTCATTTTACTGATTCTGTTTAAGGTTTCTGGAACTGAGTCCTGGACTTGGCATGTTTGTTTTTAAACATGTACAGAAACAGTTATAGTAGTTATGTTAGTATAAGCAAGAGGATCATTAGGATCATTACTGCCTCAGAAGTGATTTGTATTTGTGTAGCTTGTCGATACACACACACACATATATATATATATATATATATATATATATATATATATATATATATATATATATATATATATATATATATATATATATATATGTGTGTGTGTGTGTGTGGGTGTGTGTGTGGGTGTGGGTGGGTGGGGTGTGTGTTGATTAACTGTGAATCTATCATGAATTAATATATATGGACATAAAGCGGACACTCTGCTACTGTTCTTGTGGTCAGAAATGAATGAATGATTTTAGTAGAGTGTTACACTGGAAATGTGCCAGAAAATAAGTATTTTTTTGAACCAACATGATATCCAGCAGGGGATAAATATCAAGACGCTGTAAGATAAAACCTTGGTACTGGATTTCAGCCTATTCATCTGTTTTTTTGTAGGTGACATCCATTTGCACACTCAAAATGGAACCAGAAGGAAATACAAATAAATCAAAACATTTAAAGCAGTTTTGTTTGGTTACTTTTATATATATATATATATATATATATATATATATATATATATATATATATATATATATATATATATATATATATATATATATATGTCCATTTTACTTTTAAATCATTAATTTGATTTTGTTTTATGCTTGTACATGGTGTGGAACATTTCCCTTTTGCAGGCTATGCAGCATGTTTGGATGGAGGGCAATTCTCCAACAAAGTGTGATCGATGTCACCGGAGTATCAAGTACTACCAGGGCCTTACTGGCCTTCATTGTGTTTGGTGTCAAATTACTGTAAGTAGAATAGTACAGTTCACTGTTTATTTCTTAGCAAATTTCTGGTGGGACTTTTAGCAGCGAGTTTGGTTATTACATGCACAATTGAAAATTTTCAAGGATTAAACATTTTCATCTTCACTGTATTTCCATGTATTCCATGGGACATTTGGATTTTGTTTTAGTGGTACAAATAAGCCATTTAAAAAAATATATATATTCTTTTGGGTTTTAGAGAATATTTGAATAGAAGTTGTTGTAGTGTGATATTTTATCCTCTTGGTGGCAGTATTATACCACTTAACCTTAGAGTGGAAAGCGTTTCTACGTAGAGTCCAATAAATGTAAAACTTTTGCGGAGGAAATCTTTCTCACACATGATGTCTGCAAGGCGGCGCTCAGTCGAACATCAAATGTAATTACTTTTACTACCATTGTGTTCCTGTATGAGTCAGAGAAAAAGGGATACAGGCTTTATTAACTCAAGGCTGTTGGCAAGTCTCCGGTCCTTTACTGCAGAATTCTATTTTTACCTACAGGTCCATAATAAGTGTGCATCTCATGTGAAGCCAGATTGTGATGGTGGGGCTTTGAAAGACCACACCCTCTTGCCATCGTACATCTGCCCTGTTGTATTGGTATGTCCGGCCTTTTAAATTTATCCACTGGTTAAAAGCTTAGTTTGGCACATTGTGTGTTATTACATAATTAAGACACTTACTTTCTCTTGTCCAGGACCGTCACTCTGCAGTGAAAAGAGGAGAGGGAGACTCACCACCCAACACCAGTCCTGATGACTCCAACCAGTGCTTTAAGTTCACTGGAGATGGTCAAGCACTACAGGTCAGCCATTCCAGTTGTTTGAACAGGGGCTGATACTTTAACGGAGTCCTTATATTTGAATACAAACGTGCTGTTTCTGTTTTTACTCACAATTTTAAGATCACTCCTCTTCCTGGAACACATCCTCTACTGGTGCTGGTTAATCCGAAGAGTGGTGGTCGACAGGGAGAAAGGTGTGAGGCGTTTCTATTTGGCTCCCTTTTTCATGTCCTGTGGGTATATCCTACAAAGCACAGATTTAATTCGCCCTCATTACCATCTTCCAGTGGAGCGGTTTGAATGGTTTTATGTTGTTTGAAGTGATTTTAGGACTTTCAGAGAATCCTTATTGAAAACGCTTTGCACGTTGGGCAGAATTTCTGCTTTCTGTAATAATGATGTGCATATTTAAGCATGTCTTCCATGTCCATTCTACTATTCCTGTGTGTCATTTTGTCCTAAATATCATCAAAGCAAACAGGAGGCAGCACTGCTGTTCAAAAAGGATGAATGTAGGTGTTGTTACAGCTCTCACCGCCCACCACACATCCACAATTTGCCGAGGGACCAATTTGGGATCCAGCAGGAACGTCGCCATAGCAACGCACTTATAAATACCAATAATGGCCCGATTATTCCCTATTATTAGACTCGAGCTCACACAAAGACGTGTTAACTGCCCCAGATCCAAAAAAAGAACACTGTTTGAACTGTTCCCTTGATGCAAATAAGTAGATGAAGTGGTCATCACTGAATCATATACGATTCCTATTGTATTTTTCCACTGTCCTCACGGTATTCAGTGCTGTTAAAGCCAGCTCGGAAGGTTTAGACTCTTGACTCTGCTCTGTATTCTTTCCAAGTCCAAGAATTGTGGTTTTAATGGTTTTAAGTGCTTGGATTATCGCTTCTCCCAACATAATGAGCAATGCTCTAGACTAAAAGCTTTTTGTATTATGTGTTTCCGACTTTCAGACTCTCCCATTCTCTTTCTCTCTCTCTCTCTCTCTCTCTCTCTCACACACACACACACACACACACACACACACACACACACACACACACACACACACACACACACACACACACACTACTGTATCCTTCCCTCTCTTCTTCCACTACTGTACTGAGACACAGAAGAGTAGTGAGAGCTTAAAAATAAAAGTAAATGGCACTACCGACATTTCAATCAGTTCATGTATTTTAAGCAGGATCACAGATATTTACATTTTTAGTATATGAATCTCTCCATATGTTTTCTATTGTCACTTAGTATATCTCACAGTTGTCTACTTTTTACGTTTTTCTTGATAAGGGTATTGCGGAAGTTCCAGTACCTGCTGAATCCGAGACAGGTTTACAGTCTGGATCGTGGAGGACCCATAGTTGGGTAAGTCACCAAAAGAACAAGGATAAGGAATGTTGGAAGGATTAGTGAGAGTGTCTTGTGAGATTTTTGGGGGGGATTTAGTTTAGGCTGAATGAATTATATAAACTCTGACTTCCAGCATTAAAGTATACTAAAAGGAGTAAAGACTCAAAATACACAAAACCAAATTTCTCCTCCCCCTCACAAAAAAAAACAGATGAGCTAAGATACATATGAAAAATGACTGACAGTTTAAAAAGTGGTTTAAATGTTCTAATCTTAGCAAATGAGCCAGAAGCCCTGCTTACTTTTCCTCATCACACATTAATAATATCGGCTTGATTTTCTATCGTAAAATTTATGGTGCACTGGCTTTTCATCAAGATAAATGGACAATAATATTTGCTTAATATTTGATATATAGCATCAGAGCCACCTAATACCAAAAAAATACATTTTTCAAAACAGAGTGTATGTGCTTACAAAAAAAACTGTAAAAACTTAAAAAGTGATTAAAAACACTGTTAGCTTTCCAAGTCACTTGGAAGAGCAGAAAAACAGCAGATTTTTTTCCAACCCAAACCAGCCAGTACATACAGTAATGTATCTCCTATAGTGGACAAGTAATATTTCACTCTGATTCAGTCCAGTAAAGTGCCACTTAGATTTGATCCTACCATACTTTAGAGGTCATTGTTTCTATGGTGTTGAATGCTCTGTTTCAGACACGTCACATTTTCAAAATTAGTCTGATCAAAAGGCAACACAAAATAAAAACCAACTTAGCCATAGGGTACTGCAGGAAGCAAAGGGCCATCTGAGCATCTTACGCATGCACATTTACTTTTAAGCATCCGTGAACAGAATGACATTTTTAAATTTCCATAAAAAAAAAAACCAAGACTATAACTCCAGGTTGCCAATCTTGGGTTGTTGAGCAAGGCCCTTAACCTTCCGTATCATGGCTGACCCCGTGCTCCAACCTTCCAAGCAAGCTGGGATATTCGAAGAAAAAATTTCACTGTGCTGTAACCTATATGTAACAAATAAAGGATATTCTATTCTTCTTCTATAAAACTCCTCGCATTACTATTTCATATAAACCCTCATGTGACCCAAATAAATAATTTTGGATATTTAAAGATGATTTTATTATTATAGGGGGCTTAGTAGTTAGCACGTTCGCCTCACACCTCCAGGATCCTCGTTCGATTCCCATCTCGGCCATGTGTGTGTGGAGTTTGCATGCTTTTTCTCCAGGTTCTCCAGTTTCCCCCCGGTCCAAAAACAGCACGGTAGGTTGATTGGCACCTTGGAAAATTATCCCTAGTGTGTAAATGTGTGTGTGTGCCATGCGATGGGTTGGTATTCCATCCAGGATGTATCCTGCCTTAATGCCCATAGACGCCTGAGATATGCAAAGGCTCCCCGTAACCCGAGGGAAGATCGAACATCTCATGTACTATAAAGCTTGCTTCTTCAATGTTTCAATTAAAACGCTTGGAAATGTCTTGTTTAACTTGTTTTCAAGTTTGAAAGTTTGAAAATAATTCATGTAGTGTTTTGGGATTCAGAGAAAAATGATGCAGTGACTAAAGACAATCTTGGGAATGTGGCAGATTTTGAATCTTAAATAATTAATTAATCCATTCATTCAGTAAATGCTTCAATCTGGACAGAGTTGTGGTTGGATTCAGAATCCTATCCCAGAAACACTGGGAACAAGGCGCGAATTCACACCAGTCGATTTCACACAACGTGTTCAATTAAACACACTTAATGTGTCGAGGGCGATCCACCTTCCACCATGTTTATGGGATGTGGGAGAAAACAATCAGTGGCCCGATCTTAGAATTGACCTGAGAAGGCTGAAGTTGCGATGAGGAATGTCTGTTAATGTGATTGTTGGCAGAAAAAAAAATAAATAAACTAAATGTTTATAGGATTTGCATCTCGATGAAGGTTGATCATTGATTTCTATGGAATATGAGTCAGCGGCTAACGCAAACATTTATCTTAATTGATGGAGCCGTCTGAACCATCAGTAGCAATATAGATTAATCCATAAAAATTTTCTAATGACTAACTCGCAGCATCTGCTACTGAGATGACCAAAATGTGTGCTAAATATTATGAGAGCCAAATGTATGTCATCACTTGGTACTTAGCTACTCATAGTTTTGCATGTGTGACACATTAGAAAATTGGTGCACTTCACAGAAGCACACTCACACACACTCTCACTCACACACACACACACACACACACACACACACACACACACACACACACACACACACACACACACACACACACACACACACACCACACACACACACACACACACACACACACACACACACACACACACTTTTTATACTTCAGTACATTCTGTACCCTTTAAGTGAGTTGTTCAACAGGGCAATTAATTTAGGAAAAAACAAGTACAAAAGGTGAAGTTGTAACACAGGAGAGCAGCCAACCCTGTCCCATGCGCTAACCCCCACCACTCAGCACACACACACACACACACACACACACACACACACACACACACACACACACACACACACACGTACACACAGTCATGACCGGAGCATTGAAAGCCATTCAGAGCTAAGAGCTACTAGCCAAGTGAACTAAATCTGTTTTAATATCTATTAGTACACATTTCCATGTACTTATTTATTTTTCAGAATTATGTACATTTTAAGTCGTGCTTTCTTACAATTTAATCTTGAAAGCCATGTTTCAGCTTTAGGTGGGTTAGCTTTGTCTGTTACGTCATGCCATATTTGTCATACTGTGTTTTTGCTCCAAGCATGACTAAGACTTTCCTGTTGATTAAACCATGGAGCTCACGTGCCTTTTTGCTAGAAGACAAAGGGTTGGGGGTCTTGGATGATTTTATGCAAAGTGAGATACATTGTAATGTAATTCACTTTGCATAAAACCAGGCACTGTTTTTTGCCATCATATATGGTATTAAAATCAATATAAAACAGTGAAACACAGAACAGCACAAATTTTAATTGCCAATATATTTATATTACAGTGTTTTGTGTTTTGTGTTTTTTTAGCCCACCCATGCAAAAAAATTTGATCATTTTCTGCCTGACATTTTGACTTTTTGTCTTCCAGGTTAAATTTTTTTCGTGACGTGCCTGATTTCCGAGTGTTGGCCTGTGGGGGAGATGGAACGGTGGGCTGGATCTTGGATTGCATTGGTAAGTGTAGTAATTTTTTCATTAGTCACATCATTTTTATCCTTTAAGCCCCTTCTCAAGGGCACAACAGTGACAGCTTGACATCTTATGAATTTTAATCAGGAGGCCTACCTTTAATCTGGAGCCCAAATCAAGAATAAACAATTTAATGCAGTGACTCCCATGTTCTACCAGACTTGTTTTAACTATGGACAATGATTTAAACATTAAAGATCAGTGGGCTAAATTGGAAAAAAAACTGCAGGACTTGGTGAGGAACTCGGGAGATATAATTGTAGTAGCATTTAATGGACCTCTGAAAGGATTATAAATTCATAAATTACCTAGGAAGTGTGTACACTCGTCTGTGACTTCTTTCATATGACTGAGTGGTGGATAGCAGTGTACAGATAATGGCCTGTATTTTTCCCCCACTGACAAGCATGCTGATGTTAATGGGTAAGCATTACAGAGGAGCCAGCATGGGGGGTGATAGGCATTGCCATTAAGTGCTGATTTAGAATCAGTTTCATCTGATCCTGGATCGGTGGTTATGAGCTGCTATTCTCTTGGGAGCCTGTGAGTGTCCATTAGTAGAAGAGTAGGAGAAAGCCAACTTTGTTGAAGTAGCCTGAGTGCTGATTTAAGAGCACCTTCATTGCTTCTTTAATGGCAAAAACTGACTTTTAATTAAATCAACCTGATCCCCGATCAGCTTTCAGAAGTTTCTGCTAGCTGAGCTGACCACATGAGCTTAACATGCATTAGAAAATAGCTTATGATGGCAGACGATGGTTAATCTATGTGGTTAGGCAATAAATCCACAGAGCATCAACAAAACAAATATCAGATCTCAACAAACAAACTACAGGGCCGCGAGCCACACTAGACAATCGACGATGGAAGAAATACCAAATTCTGTCCTACTGCAGTATGTTCATGTCTACATTATTTTGCCTAGTAGACTTATAACCTTAACGCCTTTGTAGGTTTCTACCCTTTACTGTATAATATATATATATATATATATATATATATATATATATATATATATATATATATATATATATATATATATATATTAAAACCACTTGAAATTTTCCATTATAGCATTATAGTAGACACTCTTTTGTATTTTTTGTTTATACATATATATCTATATCTTTATCTATCTATATATATATATATCTATATCTATATATCTATATATATATATATATATATATATATATATATATATATATATATATATAAAGATTTATACATTTTTCGGATTCTGTGCAGTGTTTTCTCAGTGTTTCCGTTTTCATTTCTCCAGATAAGGCTAATTTTGCTCGCCACCCTCCTGTCGCCATCCTGCCCCTGGGTACTGGGAATGACCTGGCACGCTGCCTCCGCTGGGGTGGAGGTGAGAATCACCTTTATATTTATTTATAGGTTGGGAGGTATTTCCTACTGGTGAATGATTCCGGTTGCTTGTAAGATTAAAAATGGTATATGAGTTATACTTGCAGTTTTAGTTTACTTCCAGCACAAACAAAATGGTGTATTTTTTAAAAGAATATACAAGTTTGAAAACTACTAAAATCTGCAAAACATGCAAAATTAAATATTAATGAAAATCTCTGTGCACATGTATGCCCATGATATTTGGGTCCTAAGGCGACACTGGATTAAAAACATTCATGAATTTATAATGGAAAGCATAGCTTGGGCTCAGGAATCATTGGCTGTAAATGCAATTTGATGTTGGCTGAATGCAACATCATTGGCTGAATCATTGGCTGAATGCAGTTAAAGAAATTTGGAAACTTTGGAAACAGACAAATCAAAGGTTTAAATTATTTTTCGAATTCATGGGCCAGTTGGGCTTGTTATCAGCATTTCTGATGATGTGAGGGTGAATTAACACCTATATATACACACAAACAAACACACACATTAATTCTACTAGTTGATGCAAGTAAAAAAAGATGATTTTCCTTCTGTGAGGCAGTTGTGTACTTATGGAGGTTGTGGTATAATTATTGTGGTATAATATAGTTACATCATGTCTCTGTTTCTGACAAAAATAAAAGTTGTTTTTTCCGCAGGAGAGCTACTGTCAATATATTTTTGCCTTGGGAAGAGTGGCACTATGATATCCTTCATAACTACAATACAGCCTGACTCAATCTGGTGACAAGTAGTGGCCTGAAACCTGAAATGTATACTCAAACTTTAATTTTAAGCCGTATGACACTGACAACATACAAAAACATACAAAACATACAAAAAACAAATTACATTTGATGTTAATTTTAATAATTATAATAAACTTAATTTATTTTTAATAAGCCTTACACAAGGCTTTTCAGATTTGTTGGTTCCATCTGAGTGCAATTGTGCACAGAGGAAGAACTCCAGGGGTTATCATGTGAGCCCAGACACACAGGGTTGCCTAGAAAAGTGTCGATATTCCTGTTTCAGTCACAATGTGATGGCCCTCGTTAAGACATAACGCCTCCAGCATGGTGAAGTAACACCCAGTGTCTGTGTCCTACCCATTACATAAAACTTATACAGCAATATTAGACAGCCACACTGGGAAGTCTGTATCTGGGCAGGAACGTCAATCACCACATAGTGCTGACAGAATGGTATCAACTTCTAGCTTGATTCAATTGTCTATTATAGCACTTTTTCAGTACTTACTCTATTTTATTGTTTTAATGCACTTGAGCCACTTGATGGTTAAATCAGCCAAAAGTATTAACCCCCTGTTGTTGTTTTGAAAAGAGAATAATCTTGTGGTGCCTTCGGTGTGTGGTTCATTCTAATTCCTCTGCTAAATTTGAGTAAACAAACTTGTAAATGATATTGGTTTTTAAAAATGTAAAAAAAAGCACCTCCTTCATTTACCATTCTAGACTTTGATTTGAGATTTGCAAAATGAATGTGGATGAGCTATTTTGCACACAGGTTTACACAGGTTAGTCTGTTTGCCTCTAGCTTTGCTTGTTGAGTAATATGGTTGCATTCTGTCCTCCAGGGTATGAGGGAGGCAATCTTCTCAAGTTCCTCAGGGACATTGAGCACAGTAGTGAAGTGGTGCTGGACCGCTGGACCATTGACATTTCCCCTGATGACAAGGAGGAAAAGGGAGACCCTGTGCCATACAGCATAGTCAATAACTACTTCTCCATTGGAGTGGTGAGCACTGTTATGCTGTTTGTTTCTTTCTTACTTTGCTACTGCAGACATGGTAAACAAAAATTCTAGATTAATTCCAGTACAGATGTCACAATTGCGATGTATTACACAAAAGCAATGTATAATTTGGTAAAAAAAAAAGCTTAAAAACACCAGCAATGGATTGGGCTGAGAAAGTTTTAAGATGATATATTCATTCATAAGGTCTGAATGATCTAATTTAATAAGATTTAAAATGGGGAGGGGGGCAGTAGCTCAGTGGTTAAGGTATTGGGCTCTGGACCAGAAGATTGCAGGTTCAAATCCCACCAAGCTACCACTAGTGGGCCCTTGAGATAGGCCCTTAACCTTCAATTGCTCAGTTGTAAGTTCCAAATGGCATAAATGTAAATGTAAATGTAAATGTTTCCTTTGTCACCATTCAACATTTCCTGCGCAATTTCAATTTAAAATTCACAACATCCCAAAGAGAGCATTCTCTCTGTCTCTCTCTCTCTCTCTCTCTCTCTCTCTCAGAGAAAACACTCTTTCATTGTGTTCTATACAATTTAATAGGTGAAACCTATATTTTTCTATTTTTCTAAGACTACACATTTTTAAGTATTACCATTGACTCTGCAAGAATAATTCACTATTTTGAACAAGTTGTGTCCCTTGAAAATACTGGTTCCATTTTATTTTATCAAAACATTTGGGACAGTCTAGTAGAGTCCAGGTAAACAGGATCCAACAGAAATGATTATCTTTACCTCTGCTAGAGCTAGTTTAGGTTCAAATACGAATGTACGATTTTTAGTTAAACAACACATTTCTGATCGCACAAGTTTTAGGTTGTCTGTTACATCCACGTGAAGAACTTCTTATTCACGTTCCATGAACAGCTTTTTATATTGGAACGTTCTTCCCAAAGGCTGTAGTTAATTTATCATCAGATGTACGCTTATGAGATATCATTATATCCCTCTCATTAGACCTAATGGGCATTTAATGGGATACTTACCATATGTAATGTTAAAGGTAAGCATCATTACATTAGAGGAATAATAACTTGCCAAAACTTGAGCAGAATGATTTTCTGTGGAATGGAGAAAATAAGAAATTAAGTAGCCTGCACTCAGTTTCTTAGCAACCTCACTGTTCAACTGCCATGCAATAAATGCCATTTGTTCACAAGTTTTGGTGGGAAAAGATCAAATTGATGCTAACCTATTCATTGTGAAGTGCAGTCTTTCACAGCAGTTGTGGCAAGAATTTTAGCCAACATTCTGATTCTTGTTCAGGAAGATGCTCAAGAGATATCTGAGGAATTTCGCATTAATCTCATTTAGGGTGAAAATGGTCATAAGACAAACCTTTTAAGACCCATGTTAAAAAAAAAAGAAAAAGAAAAAGAAAAAAAAGAAATAGATAGATAGATAGATAGATAGATAGATAGATAGATAGATAGATAAATAAATAAATAAAAGAAATAATAATAATTTACATGATAAAATAAGGGGGGCACGGTGGCTTAGTGGTTAGCACGTTCGCCTCACACTGACAGGATCCGGGTTCGATTCCCGTCTCGGCCATGTGTGTGTGTGTGGAGTTTGCATGTTCTCCCTGTGCCTCAGGGTGTTTTTCTCCGGTTTCCCCCCAGTCCAAAAACATGCACGGTAGGTTGATTGGCACCTTGGAAAATTGTCCCTAGTGTATGAATGTGTGTGTGAATGTGTGTGTGTGTGTCCTGTGATGGGTTGGCATTCCATCCAGGGTGTATCCTGCCTTAATGCCCATAGACACCTGAGATAGGCACAGGCTGCCCCGTGACCCGAGGGAAGATCGGATAAAGCGGTAGAAGATGAATGAATGAATGAATGATAAAATAAAGGAAGCAATAGCTATATAATTATAATATAATTCTATTGTTTTTTATTATTAATTATTACTTGTTATCCTTTGCAATGCATATAAAAAAGACATAAAAATAGTGGAACATATATTTGTCACAAATAGTGAAATGTTCTGTGAGTTTAAAAGTTTATACATTTATTTTCTGAAATATTTCAAAGTAAGGATAAAAATATGTGCTCTTTTCACAAATTTAAATGGATCTTATGAGAACACTAGAAGAACATGGCTCCGGTATATACTCATCTTCTTCTTTTAGACAAGGATTAATGCTTAGATTAATTTCTGTTCAGTTCATGCTTGAGAGCTCTATAAATAGTGTGTTTCATTTTGGGGCAAAAATATATTTCAATCTGACTCATGCCAGGTGTGTTCGTTACATGCTGCTTCATCACTGTGAGGGATACCAGGTAGCCCAGGTCTCATTTAGAATGTCCAGAAATAGAGAGAAGCGACTTGAAATAGACCACCTGATTTGAATGAAAGAGTGTGTGATTTGGCAGGGGGCAGACACAGGAAGGATTAGGCAAGGTGGTGTACAAAAATAAATAAATAAATAAAAAACCCTCACAGGAATGTCACACACTGCAGTGCCATTATGTAACTAAATTCAGCCTCCTACTGACTAGCGCTCAGGCTCAGTTTTCAACAGCTATCAACATCCACCGACTCCAAGCTCCTGTAATACTCTGCATCTTCAGAATGCTGAACTCATGGAAAACTGAATCTCACTTTGCTTACAAAATCAGATATGATTGATTTATTTGTATCACCACTATCCCACATAAACAAACAACATGCTGACTTTATTATTGTAATGTACAGGAGCAAACGTAGCAAAATTTGAGGCTATGAGGAGTCCATTGACCCATTCACGGTGATATGGTTTTGTTGCTGTAAAACTGTGGACAATGGATGCTCTGTGAATCTTATGATGTGTATAGGCTGCCTGTGCCAGTAGGCTCCATGCATGACTTGGCACCAGTTCTAGTCCTCACAAGAAAAATAAATAAATTCACATGAAATTTTAAACAGGCTTTTTTAAAATATGATTTGAAATAACCCACTGGGAAATGCATAACACTTTGTAGTATGGACGTTTACTTTGTACGCTTTGAAATCACTTCAGAATGTAAAATACTGCTAAATCTAGTTTTTCATTCTTTCATTCTTCCTTTTTTATAACAACCTGGTTTTGGCAAAAAAGTTTAACTTTTACTTTTGCTTAGTTTTACTATCTTAGGTTTATTTCTTTGTTGTTATTATATCATTTGCATTTTTATGTTTACAACATGTTCACTAGAATGTTTATAACAGTGTTATAAGTGCTGGATCTTGAATCTTAGAAAGTTAGAAACGATCTTATTTCTATAATATAAAAGAATCGATGTAACTATTAATAAATACAGCAAATGAATAGAATTCTTTAACAAATAATAAGACTTTGATTTGACATGATTATTATCATATTAGTTGTATTCGTATTACTTAGTACAAGCTTTTTCATTACAGTTTTTGCATGTGGTGCTTAGTTTATAGCTTATGTAATAAATTATCGATTCAATGATGGTCAAAGCAATGTGGCAGCCGAGGCCCTATTCTCTATTGCACAGTCATGGCATGCTGCTGGAGCAAAGGGACATGATGCTGGGCGTCCATGAGGAGAGGACAGATGGCTCCACATCGGGAGCCACTGACACCTGAGCAAACCAGTGTGGTGACTCATGTGCTGATGTAATCATTAGCAATGCTGCACTGCCTCATAATTCCCAAAAGGGAACATATTCCTGCCACCTTCCACCCAGGGTTGCCATGGCATTGGTGGTTACCAGGCCACTATTGCTAGCTTGCTTTAAGGTCATTTGTTTCGCATTCGCAGTCAGTCAAAAGATTACATTTCATGGCAAGAAAGAGCTAGCTGAGTTAGACAGGTAAAAGGGTAATAGGGCATACATAACAGTTTAATAGTGAGATGGCATTCGAAGGTATTACGTCTGTTATTTAAGTTATTTGTGCTCCGAGGAAGCCCATTTTATAGCCAGTAAATTCAACTTTTCAAATGTTTCCTTTTATAAAATATGAAATGAGTTGTTTCACAAGAAGATTTTGAGTTTTATATGATAGTTAAACCTGAAATAATAATGGAAAACCATAATACAATAATAGAGAAATTACCATTTTTTAAACATATATCATGATGTCATGGTGTAGTGATGCTTTTATTCCACAAGGAAAATGCACTGATCGATCAGCAGGAAAGATAATACTTGTTCATTGTCTTTCAATTCATTTTTTTTCTTTTTTTTTCCTGCATTGTATAATGCAGTTGTAGTGTGCTTGATGGGAGAGAAAAGGAGAAAGAGAGTTGCATTTATGCTTGAAGTCCATCATATTATTTGATGCAAATTTGCCCAGAATTAAGTTCTAAAAACTGTTTTTTTAAGTAAACGTACTGTACATTTGTGATTTTTATTAATCAAAATGATATGACTTGTCATATAAAATGATAAATCGATGAATCTAAAGTACAGATTCATGGACATTCTAATCCGTAATACTTACTTGTCTATGTTACATAGGTTTCATATTGGGCTTCATATTGATTCCTTTTTTGCTATCTTTGGGACTAACATTTGATGCCCAGGAAAATATGATAGTGAGACACGTTCGTGCAGTCTTAGTTTTACAGCTTTCAAGTAAACAAATCCAGTTTACGAGTGAGGACTATGAATCAAGTTTCGGAGACATTTCTGTGTTGTCCTAATACAGTGTAGCGATCCCACTGATAAGTGCATGCTGCTTGATCCGGTTCCTCCTATCTGGAAAGAATGTGTCCAGGGGAATTAGAGAGAGCAACCACATAACACCGGCAGGCATTAAACACACGTCACCTTGCATTGCCCCAGCAGGGGTCAGCTCCCTTAGGCCTGGCAGATGAAATCTAACCCAGTCTCCTGCCATCAACAAGTGATCTGTGTGACTGTTTTTATTTCTCCTTTGATTGGCAGTGGGTGAAGCACAGCTCTGGTATCATATTCTCTTTAGTATCATGTTACACACCGTTTTTCCCATCATTTTGATGATTTCTAATCCGTTAAGTTGCATTAATGGCATTTGTTTAGGTATGGGTTCAGTCTAGCAGCTCAGTCTAGCAGGGTTATTGCTGAAAGAGTCTGCAATGGTTACAGAAATAATCAGGAATCAAAATCAGGCAGGAAACAGCAGTATGATAAGTGTGTTTGCCCTATGCTGCTGTATGTATGTGTGTGTGTGTGTGTGTGTGTGTGTGTGTGTGTGTGTGTGTGTGTGTGTGTGTGTGTGTGTGTGTGTGTGCGCGTGTGTGTGTGTGTGTGTGTGTGTGTGCGCGTGTGCGCGTGTGTGTGTCTGGCACAGGCTGAAGGTCAGAGGAAGTATCAGTGTCAGGAAGTGTTTGGCTGCCAGGTTCAGACCAGGTTACTGCTGTAACGACTGGCTGTGCTGAGAAACACCTCGAGCAAGAGTCTTAAAGAACATGGAATGTTTACCCTCTGCCAAAAGCAAAAATACAACAAAAAAAACCCACTATAATTATATTAGTCATTACCAAGCAAATGATTAATCCCATAGGCACCCGAGAACCACATATTAAGAGTTACGTGGTGCATTAATTACCGATGACATAATCTCTGTGGTCTAAATATCATCACATGTATTGTCCTTCAGCTTTGCACATTTATAGTAATTTTAATAATGTGTAATATGGAGTGTGTGTGAGTTTTCAAAGCTGTCTCAATTAGCTAACAAATCTGGTGTCTTGGCTCTCACAATTCAGTGGAAAGTTTATCCCGTGTACATATGTGTGTATGTGTAGAGTATGTGTGTGAGAGAAAGAGGAATGTGTGTTAGAGACACTATGAGAACCTGCAGAGTTTGTTTTTTTTCCTATTGCAAACACACCCTATCCGACTGATCAGCTAATTATCAAGCCCTTCATGAGTTGGCTTGGGTGTCTTGTGCCAGGGGAAAGTTCATTGTGTAGGGCAGTAGGTTCCAAGGGTCGGAGATTCCTTGGCTTATAGGAGGAGTTATGTGTCCGAACACATGCTGTCAAGTTTATCGAGGGACCATGACATCACTCCAAAATATAGCCGACAGTTTACTGAACTGGTCACCTACATATATTCTTTATAACAACTGACATGCAGTACTTCTAAATCATGCAATTATATTTATTCAATGAGCCTTTGGTTTATCCTGGTTAGTGCTTCTAGAGCCACGCTGGCAAACACTGGGCACAAGGTGGGAATAAATACCAAGATGGATAGGATGCCAGTCCAGTGAATACAATACACACTCATTTACACTGATTCAAACCTTTGGTTCAGTTTTTTGAGTAGCTAATTCATCAACTGGCAGGTATTTTTTGGAAGTTTGAAGAACCCAACAAGAAACCCACGTGGACACAGGGTACATATAAAACATATAAAACTCCACATAGACACATACTGTAGTATTCACATAAACATTTTAAGTATGTTTAACAAATGTATTCTTATATTATTATTATTATTATTATTATTATTATTATTATTATTATTATTATTATTATATAAATTAATTTACCCCCATTTTTTTACCACCCTGACATACCCCATTAAATTGAGATTTTAATAAAGGATGATATATATATATATATATATATATATATATATATATATATATATATATATATATATATATATATATATATATATATATATATATATATATATATATAGGAACGGGTTGTTTGTCTCTGCTTTTTCCCCAGTGCCCCCTTAGTGCAAACAGCAAAATCAAAACAACCTTTACTGCTGTCCAACTAGAAATGTCACAATACCATGTTACATATCCAACGCAACACTGGTAAACATTAGCTGTATTGTCAGTATTGTGGTGCACTGTAGGCTAGTGCCATTTGGTATCATCTAGTGTCACATGTCAAAATACTAGCTGCCTTACAGGTTTTGCTGTAGATAAAGTACAAGCTGTACTTTCACATCACAAAAGCTTCAGCTTGAGCTTATTCGCTATGACTTTTACAGCTCAAATCTCCTAAGTCTCCTGTCTGCAATAGTGTTTTTCTGTTTCGTATACAACCATGGTATTCTAATACAGTTCCTTAGTGCTCGATAACTAAATAATCTAGCAGGTATCATTTTAAAGATGCTGTTGTCAGATAGGAGCAGAATGCAAACCAAAGTTGAAATCCTCCCCGAAACGCACCACACTACAGGTTTCCTGTTTCTCCCATCACTGCACCTGCAGAGCCAGGCAGGAAGCCAAAGCAGGTGCTAACGTAGCCTGGTCCGTTCGTGGCTTCATCAGTGCACCGTCAGCTATCAAACTCTGCAAATCCTGCGCCCGCTCACTTCCTGTCTGTCTGAGAGAGTGAAACAGCGTGCACAGTGAGCCGCTGAGACCCTGCTCCGTGTCACCCGCTGAGACAGGCGGTATATGTGTGTGTGCCTTATTGAGCTTGGGCCTGTTAAAGGATGTGGTGGCTTTTAAGCTCCCTTGACTTAGAGCATGCCTGCATCTAAATATAGGAATGGATCTGTTACAGTTAGAAGCCTGACTTATCAATTGGCTTCTCTTCTTTGGCTCTGTTGCTTTGATTTTAATCAAGGTTTAGTGGTTGACAGCAGCATGTACCCTTGAGACAACATCGCTGTGACAACAGCGTGTTGCTAGACAAGGAACCAGCAAACAACCTCTGACGCTGTTTGCTCAATGCATCATAACTTGTGAATTCGTTTAATTCTAATCAGGCCTCACTGGATGTATTATAGAATTGACAGGTACATTACATCTAATAAAATGCATTGATGTTAATATATAAATGAGTAACAGGCAATTTTATTATCAATCATTTGCTAATGGTTTTCTCCAGTGGTGGATTGTGGAGGAGAATCCAATCTTTCATAGTATATCAGCCGTTTTAAAATGTTAATCTTCATCAAAAGTTTTTATTCAAGATCCGATTCATACCAGATTCCATTGAAATACAAATAGGCTCTTTTCCATGTTAAAAAAAAAAAACAAGGCAATCATACTTTCTTGTGCTCTTGCAATGAGCACATTTTCACTGCAAGATAAGAAGCCCATGACAGGATTGCAAAATTGGTCTAGTTTCAAAATGCTCCACAACTAATCTTATTTTATTGATCTGTAATTGTACTGATCTGGCTAATTATATTGATCTGTATTTCTAGCAAATAATAGGAATACAATCCAATGCATTTCTACAAACAAAGCAGACGTGTAAGTTGTTTTTCATGTGAAGAAGCATTGATATTGTAATATAACGAAACGATAAGTTAAAGGAAAGGTAGATTAGGTATAATGTGTGCCATTCTCGACATTAAAGGCAGTAATATCTGTATATGAAAAATGTTTTTACTTTTTACCACATGAATTTAGGAAAGTCTCATGTGGTATATGATATGTAGTTTGGCTAGAAACTTGACAAACAGACCTGCTGTAATGCAGTGGAACAATGGTAGGTGTAAATCTGTTTAATAAAAGGTAGTAGACTGTATGATTGATGACTGAATGCTGTCACCTCTCATTTACTCTAAAATAAATTCACCAGTAGCCTACAGCATAAGCCAAGTGTGCTACTCTTTCAGCTCGTCTGAGTCTATAAGTCAGTGTCCTGTCGCATAAAAATCGAGTTATTTTTACATCCAAATTACTTGCATAGACAGACTCAGGAGCAGTAGGAAGAAAGAAAAGTGCAGGACTGTAATTTATTTTTCCATGTACCACAGAGATCGTATCCTCGTCTTTCTGCCTATCCACTGTGCAGTTACCATATAAGATCTGAAAAGTAGCTTCACATTTTTGTTGCTGTTTCTTCATGCTCATCTTCAATCTCTGTTGATTTTTTTTTTTTAACTGAAAAATAATTCCTAAAGTAAATGAGTGTAAATGATTGATGCTTGAGAAATGAAAGCTGGGAGCTAAAGATAAATTGATGTTTTCGGTTGATAAATGAATTAGATAGTTTCATTAAACATACCCCTGCCCCTCAAGAGTTATGTTTCCTAGAGGAGGCTGATTAGGACAATGAGCTCATATCATTAAACTGAAATTTAACATCATGACTCATTACACTGTAGAATAGCGATTTTACAGAAGGAATATTGACCGTCATTGACTCATTATATCATGTATGCTTGAGTGATTTGCTCTCTTTTATTAATCCACTATTAAGAATTATCTTTGATAGGTCTAATGTCATAAATATATAGAATATTTCATTCATATATATATATATATATATATATATATATATATATATATATATATATAAATCAACTTCATATATCTATCTATCTATATATATATATATATATATATATATATATATATATATATATATATATATATATACACATATATATAGATATATATATAGATGTATATATGAAGTTGATTGTGATTGATTATTATCACCTTTACTTTCTTTGAAAACCTTATATAATGCAGAGTTAAGAACTGCAGCCATTTATTGCAGCCTTATTTTCAGTTGCTGAAATGGTGCTGAAAAAACTATCAAATTACACACTGTAAAAAATTGTTTCTCTTTGAATATACGTGAGAGAATACATTTTATGCTTTGCCACTCCTGAGTTTCATGTCACTTCTCCTCAACCCGTGGTCCTGGAATGCGGCTCTCTGACTGACACGGTCACTTATTAAGATAAGCCAAACTAACAGGCCTTTGTACCTTTTCCAGTCTTACTGGACTATCTGCTTAAACATCTTCTCAGCAGGGCTTTCATTCATCTCGCCACCTTTTTGCCCTAACCACAATTTTAAATGGGTGTCATATATAAAATATATGAAAAATAGAAAAGAAAAACTTACAATAATCACTAATCTGGGAAAAAGCATATAGAACATTTCAATCATATGGAATATTTTAGAATGCGTAATATTCTACAATATGTTCCCATGAAGATTTGTACTATACACTCTAGACATTGATCTATGCTAAGAGCAATAGGCAGACATGTCTGAGTCATGTCTGGGCAATGTAAAGACTGCGCTCTTATTGCTCTGCAGAACAGTTTACTTTATAAATGTGCATTCCTGTCTTACAGGTATGTTAGCTAATCTATTTTTTTTCTATCTTTCAGGATGCATCGATAGCTCACCGGTTCCACTTGATGCGGGAAAAACATCCAGAAAAGTTCAACAGCAGGTAAAAAAAACTGACGGGCCTGCTTCCAATGAATTTATTAGCTCCAAATAAATCTTAAATGTGTTATCTACTTCAAATACTGATACCCAAAGGGTTTCTAGATGACCTCAGATTGAATTTATTTATTGGTCTTAGAAAAAAAAACAATGGTGTGCTATTTCTGTTCTTTCTTACTGACAGTGCTGGTCTTTTGTGCCTCGTGAGTCCACAATTGTAACTACTGGGCAAATCACTGTGAATCAATAGATGAATAAATGCCACCTACCTGGCAAGATCAATTTGATTACCGTTGCTTGGCTACCGTTAGAAACCGCAGCCAGTTCATAACGTGTAGAGTTGTATATAACCATCCCTTTCAGTTCTGAGCTCTTGAACTGTATTAGTTTGTATAGCTTTTGACGTGTGATATTTCCTTCCTCACTCGCTGTATATTTATTTGTTCCTGGTTGATCAGAGACAAAATGATCAAGGACTTCCATTAGTCAACATCCTTATATAAAAAGAGAGCATTAGTTTGGGTTTGCATTCTAGCCTTCAAAAAGACATTCTGACTCAGCATGGGTTGATGACCGACAGGTAGTTTATTTCATTACACTTAAAACTGTCAGGGTCATTGTCAGCATTGAGCACAATGGTTCTTGTGGCCGAGGTGCAGGAGGAGGCGGTATGAATGTCACTTTGTAATTAAAATGTTATATAATATGTCTCTTGTCAATCAGGATCCTGAGCTTACTTTGGCAGTGAAAGGCAAACTACTCATCGCTTATAAAGGACATATATATATATATATATATATATATATATATATATATATATATATATATATATATATATATATATATATTATATATATATATATATATATAGTGAGAAGGAAAACTGGCAGAATATTATCTGAAATGTTGTTTTTTTTTCTGTTTCGTTTTAGAAAACATTTAATTTCGAAATGTACAGACAGGCAGATTTATCAAAGCAAACGAATCTTCCTGGATAGGAAAAAAACATTTTATGACATACATTATAGGATATATAAACGATTGTTCCATCACCAGTACCTTTATGTGTCTCTTCAAGCTAGGCGCGACAAACCAAAAAAACAATCAAGCGGTCTCCTCTCTCCTGAAGACTTTGCCATGTCAGCAAACATACTCACTGTTACAAATCACTGACATTGGAAAGTGCAATCAATTGCTGTATCAATGACAGCAAAATAAATCAATTAGTCAATCAAGTTCAAAATTCGCCTACCATTTAGTCATAGTGGTTTAGAAAATCAATTTACACAATCAAGAACTCAAGCGTGCTATGGGGAGCATTATCCATACTAAAATACTGTACCTGGAGTATTTTTTTAGATCTAATTATTTTGAGGAGCCTGATGTGAAGCAGAGCAACCGCTTTGTCACAAACACTTATCTGATGCTGCATCTATTGAGACATACCTTGAAAAATACCTATGTAGTCCCTAACCAGACAACTCAAGTAAAGTTCTCTACTAGAATTTGTTAGTTCCATGGTAGTTCTTCCTTCAAGGCTTCAGCATAATGTGAAAAGGCACAAAGCGGAATAATTTACATAAGCACATTTAAAGGGAAAACATGACATTAAAAGTGGTGCAAAAGTTTTCAGCACACTCATGTCTTTATTTAACATTTTTAATTTCTCTTCTCGCCTGTCCGTCAAAGCAGCACTAGATAAGTATGCACACCTGTGAGTCTATGAATGTAGAACAAGGCAAATAGTGCATTCCTTTGAGTATTTAAGACATCTCTTGTGATGAAGTAGTATTTCGTAAATAGTGTGAATGGCTAGCTTCGTGTGGCTCGCAACAGAAAATCTTATATCAAACTGAATTCAAAATTAACTACATTTAAAAGAAAAATAATTTCATTATTCTTTTGACATACATTAGCACTTTGCATAAGTTCTTTAGTGTCTGTGGCTTTTGCACAGTACTGTGACAGAGAATGGGCCTTTTAAACAAATCTCTCTTTTATTATGTTAAAGTTCCAGATTTACATAAAGACAAGCAACAGGCCCATGCATTCAGTAAGACTCGTGTTGTTTACAGTCAAATTCAATGCCTGTAGTGGGGCATTATAATCTGATCCTGCCGCCTCACGCAGTGGTGGTTTGATAGAACCTAGCTTGCTTCCAAATGTACAGACACGACTACCATATCTATATTTACAGCTACCACAGAGATAAACGCACGTGCGAATGCTTTCTGAGAGCAGATTTTTTTGTAATGGAATACACACTTTGTTGATATTCCAAAACATTAAATTTAACTATAAATATATAAATCATAATTGGTGTTAACACATAATCTGTTAAAATGACAAAAAAGTAAAAAAAAAAAAAAAAAAAAAAAAAAAAAAAAAAGACAGAGAGAGAGAGAAATAAACTAAAATATGTATTTTAAGTTAAGTCCTTAGATCAAGCAGAGACTTCTAGTTGGAAATTATGAGAAGGAATTTGTATAGTGCTTTAAAGTGGGTCTAGTACGATATTACACTGATCATGGTTTGTGTGTCTTTATTCATTGATATACTAGCCCGTGAACTCCACAAGTAAGAATACAGTCCAAGCATTAATGGTTATACATAGCACAATGGACATAGGATGTGTTTCCAATTCAACTCCCATTCCTTTAATGTCGTGGCAGAGTGGAGGCATTGGATTAAGAGGTGTCAGTTTACCCTATGGAAAAGGGGGAAATCTCTTTGTCTGTTTGATTACAATAACAATAGAGATTCTGGTTTTTAGTTTCCCAGCAGAACAATAGAAAGAAGAGACTGATAAAGAACCATGGCAGCTTTTTCTTTCATTGCTTTACCATTTCAATTACCATGGTCATTTTAATGGCAATTTAAAGTGATTTTGGCAAAAGGTTATGGGAAATTGGGAATGGGAATACACACACACACACACACACACACACACACATACACTTATAAATGTACATAAGAAAATGCATTACACTTTATAGCAAATTTGATTAAATATATTACCACAATTTATTACAATTTAGCACTAATACCAACATCGAACTTAAATTGCATAATGCATTATTTAATCACATGAAAGATCTATTAAACATTTTCTTTTATTCATTTTATGTAGGTCTCACTTTACTCACAACTCACAAATGTAACTCTTCAACTATCAGAAATTATAATTAGATTCGAGTGATGTATTGTTTATTAGATTACTGGGTTGTGGTCAGTAATGCAGTTGGACATTCTGTTTTGCTGTTGATCTCAGAAGAATAGTGCTCTCTCTATATTGTTCCAAAATAAGGACAGCGGGTTATAGTACACACATGACTGGTAAAGCAATAAACAAATGTCGAGAATACCTCTAACTCTTAATCACATGTTTGGCTCATTCATTGGCACAGTTTGCAAATACAGTGAGGTAGGCTGAATATTTTCATAAGCCGTGGCAATAAAAGTTATTTATGGTACATTTTGGACAGGACATTGCATAAATAAATAATTTGAATAGAATCTATGGCACTTATTCATTCAATTGTTTGTTTTTTTAGCATTTATCACCCCTTGTTCTTTATGCGATTTGTTTAAATAGCCTGAATTAAGCATTTTCGGAAAAAGGTCTAATGATCATGTGACATAAGCGAGGAAAATACCAAATATGGTCCGAATCCAGCATTTTGCTTGTCATACCAGCTTGGTTTCATAAGCCATATGTCTGTGTTTGCATTGTCTGTAAGTGTGCCATGTGCCCATGAGTGAACGATTGTGATGACTGCATATATACGTAGGTGTGTTTGTTTGTGTGTGTGTGTGTGTGTGTGTGTGTGTGTGTGTGTGTGTGTGTGTGTGTGTGTGTGTGTAAGCGCCAAGGTCCAGAAGAGACCCAGTGTGGCTGTGTTCTGGAACGTGTCATTCCCTGCTGCTCCGTGCCTGTGGTGTGGAGGGATAAATATACTCCTCTACTCCTCTCTTGCCAAAAGAACAGCCCGACAAATCCTCACTGCTGCTCCTCAGTTGTGTACACTCTGCGAGGGGCTGTTGCACACCGCAGGCGACCTGAACCCAAACCTGAGTCATCTCTCTGCTTTGTCTTTGCATTTTTTTTTTGCGGATTATCATAGCTCGGTGTCGGAAAGCGACTATGAAGTAAATAGCTACAGACCAGAATTTGTATGTCGCTGGCTTTACATGTCACCGGACATAACTATGGACCTTGTGGTGTGCATTTGGCCCAAGCCAGTGTTGACAATTCAAGGGACAGTTCAGTCTTTATCACGAGCAAGTGTTTTAATCTAAAGCAAATTGAAACAGTGGCACATTGTCAGGAAGTTTGCAACTGCAAGGTCAGAGGTTCATTTAGTAGGTTTTAGGGCTCAAATTACAGCCTGAGGCATGTGATTGGGGCTCATGTAATGCCTGGGAAAAAAACTATGGTTCGCTTTAGTAATTAACTCTTCATTTTGAGCATTGCTACACTTTTTTTGTTAGAAAACTGTTTTTATCTGAAACCAAGTAGAAATCAAGCATGTGGATATGTGGAGTAGATGGTCAATGTACACATTCGGACCTCTGATCTCCCCCAACTAATCTTAAACACCCTGCAGGCTCTCTACCACTTCATCCCTTCATACATCACCCAGAGGCTATCTAGATTTCCTAACTAGATTAGGATCAGTTTCTAGAGTACTAAGTTGCATTTTGACTGGTCGCATAGTGACCCAGAGCGACAGAGAGAGCCACAGGTCATCGGCCTTGAGGGGATTCGAGGAGATTGTTATCTTGAGACGGTAACACTGAGTTAAGTGTATATTGGTGTGGGGGCGTGTATTTGGTACTTGTGTGTGTTACGCTTGAGTAATGTGGTTGTGTAATCCCAAAGGTTTGATGACCTTTGGCCTGTGTAAGGTCACGTGCTGACCAACGCTGGGATAAGGTCACACATTCGAGCACTCAAGTATTCATGTGTTCTTTTCACTGACCTGAAGCTGTACTGCCACACCGAAACACAAAGAAATCACAATGGGTGCTTGTTAACTTTTCATGACTGGACCTACCAGTGCCAAAAAAAAAAAAAAAAAAAACAATTTACTTGTGCAAGAAAGCCCATTTTAGATATAATTTTGTAGAACTTTTTTTTAGATAGGGGGGGGTGTCTCTGCTTTTGGCAAAGTGAATGCTCATATGATGATAACATGCTGCTAAAGAAACTCAATTTTGCAAGCGTTAATTCCAAAGCTAGGAGAAAATCGTGGCCTAATTGTTTTGTTACGGGGCTTCTCAAGTGCAAGCTCTCTAATAAGGTTAGGCAGCTTGCCCCATTGAGAATGCAAAGCATGTCTAATTGTGATCTCAAATATGCTCATAATCCTTTAATTTGACAGAGTAAAGGTAGCGAGCAGCTGGAGGTGAGAGAGAGACAAAGAGGCCTAAAGTCTAACATTAAGCATGAACAGAGTAACTTGACAATAATGCACTTGCCTGGTAAAGTATACTTTCTGGTGCTTTTATAATAAATAGTAGATATAAAATGTAATATAGCCCTGGGTAGGTCTATGTTTGGATTTTGTGGGTTTTCGTTTAAATCTCATGACTAACAGAAGCAATCCATCATTTGCACTGTCATCCTCTCGATGCACCAAGGCTCGTTGATTAAAGACTCGTACCGTCATTACCGCCGGTGCTCCGCTGTGCTGGACTCTCTCATGGGTAGGTTCGGTGTAAATTGCTTATTTTGTTAGCAAAGTGAAAAATACAACACTTTTATGTAGGTTGGAGAATGGCTAGTACCCTGTGGTACTGTGTTCATTCAAACGTTCTGATAGCTTCTAAAATTACTCCTCTCTCTGGTACCCTTTCAAATTCACCCACACACTGCACCAAACGGCCGTCTTCTTCCTCTCTCTCTGCTCCGCGCTTGGTTTTCATGCTCACAAGCTCTCGGGACCCATGCGAGATGTCATGTTGTCCATAGTGCTGGCTTCTCTCTGGTGCCACTCGTGATCTCTCACACCTGTCTGCCCAGACATTCAGTGTTGCACATCAATATTTCAGCGGCAAGAGGAAGGGCATTGGGTGGGAGATAAGCACAAAGCTTTTGGCAGAGGTAGCCATGTCCTCTGGGACAGGAGAGATTGTAACCGGATACCAAAGAGATAAGATGCGATTCACAAAAAAGGCTCTTGTGACATGACTTAACCTATTTGACGACAAACTCGCTTACATTTAGCCTATTCCGATACCTACCAAGAGTTTAATTTTATATTCCAGGCACAAAAATATCCACTCATGACAGCATCAAAGAACAAACAAGGCACAATGACGGCTGGGATGAACGTGCATGTGTGTATTTGTTGTCGTATGCTGGAGATCAGTCGGGGTAACCTGTTTGATCTGTTGACAACCCAAGGCAGCATTTTTCCAGAGTGTTTGTTGTCACACCCGCATTAGCATACGGGTGTGTCAACACAAACTTGTTTGTTGTTCCAATGACAAAGCAGCTGTATATTCAGATACTAGTTTAAATTTTAGTGCACATTGTCAAGCGGCCTCATAGACTCGTGTTGTCTCGAGGATATTAAAGCGTCACAATCACAGATTTAAGGTCATTTACTTGTCTTCTTAATACCTGTATTGTGTTTTTCTAATGATATATTTCTTACTCTCCTTTTAGGATGAAAAATAAGCTGTGGTACTTTGAATTTGGCACCACAGAGACTATTTCAGCCACATGCAAGAAGCTGAATGAGAGTGTAGAAGTGGAGGTGAGTTTAAATCCAAACCCCTGTAGAAAATGTATCATATTAAATCCCACATATCACCTGGCATATTCAGAATTTTATTAAAGACGTTAAACCCCTGGGGCACGAGTCTTTTTTTTTTAATCAACTAGAGTTTCTGAAGACATAAACTGTGATTTGTCATTCCGGCAGATTTCAGGCTGCTGCTACTGGTATTATCAGGTATCTGTGCTGTGTTGAGGCAACACATCAGCATGAGTGTCCCAAAGCATACAGTCACAGCAAATCTCGACCTAGACGAAAAAAAAAGCTGACCTAATTTTATTTCAGAATATGGACATGTTTAATCATAGAGGGGGTCAAAAAAGCACTTACTTAGTGCAGTTTCATTGCCTAAATGTTAGACACATGCTATAAGTGTATAATAGAATCGAAAGCTTCATGAATTCAATTGTAAGCCTAATTTTTTTGTGAAACCTTTTTAAGATTATATGAAGGATCGGTGAGCTTATGAGATGCGGAGAATGTGTTAACAATAGGAAAGTGAAAATAAAGGCACATTAATATAATTTGTAATATAACTTTTTTTTTTTTTTTGCCAGAGCAAAATTCTCAATATAGTTTGAGAATTCACCAGTATTGTACTACATCCTGTATTAAATCACCATTCGCTTCAGGGCAACAACAAGACAGGAATTGATTTCTCATTATATATTATGTTCCCATGAGTTGCACTGAATAAATACTAAAACTGTAAATCAGGAAAGAAATACTTTATCGTCCTTTACTACCAAAATGTAACCCAAATGTGTGTATGTTCTTCATCTTGTCGCTTTATAACCTTTTGTTTAATTCAAAATGGAAGTAAATGGAAAGAAGGAGAGATTAGAATTTAGCCTGTTTTGGATGCAAGTATTTTATAATTTTTGCATTGTTCATTGTTAGGTAAACCAATATAATGTGTATCTCTTGACCTGTTCATAGCAGGTCATTCCTAAAACTGCTGTGTGGTCATATAAATGTTGTCTACAATTACTGTCCCAGTGAACGAAACATAACAATTGCCATTTAGGCATTTTTGGTGAAATTAATATTTAATTGACTCAAAACAATACTCAGAATGTATATCACTGCCATTCCAGGAACAAGCATTTCATGAGACATGTTATCTGTAATTGTTACAGTGTGTGCACATGTTTAGGGTACTAAGGACTACAGTCGGTTCATCGTATTCTACTTTTAAAATGCATACGACTTAACATACCTATAAGGGGTTGTGTTAACTTAATGCAATCTAAACTTGCTAAAGTGAACTGTCTCTGTACAAGTTTACCACATACACAGATGAGGAACAACAAAATCACTTCACCACAATATTTCTATTGAGAGAAAGCAGTTCTGCAATGCAGTGTATGCATTTGCAGCTGTAATTACGCTTTAATCAAACTTAAATCTCTCTCCATTCCTACTTATCTCTCAACCAATGAATTAACCACTTTACTGTCAAGAAGAACCAAAGTTAATACAGGCAGGGAGGAAACCATACAGGCATCTGCACACCTGTTTGCAGATGGTGTGCTTTTCTGAAATACTCTAATTCATATTATGTAACACATATAAATGTCTAATTTATCCTTTGAATTACAAAATATAGAAAAATGAATAAAAAAATATATATACATGTGTGTATATATATATAATGTGGCATGAACAGGGTAGTGTGAACGATAAATAGATGTCTTAAACTATATCACAGCAATCTTTGTATATTGTTAGTCTAATAGAGTTCAATTAAAGGCACATTAAAATTAATCTTGATTGTGCACGTGCCTTTCACAGTTGCAAATATGAAGAGTATGGCATTTTATCTTTTTTGTTTTCCTGGTAGTGTGATGGAATCATCCTGGACCTCAGCAACACATCTCTCGAGGGGATTGCTGTGCTCAATATTCCCAGCATGCATGGTGGCTCCAACTTGTGGGGCGAGACAAAGAAGAGGCGCAACTACAACCGCATGAGTAAGAAACTGCCCGAAAGGATGTGCGTCAGCACCGTAACCGATGTCAAGGAACTTAAATTTTGCGTGCAGGGTAAGTCGGATCTGGGTTCATTTGAGCTTTTGGTTCATTTTCTACCAGGGCATTTAAATAAGAGGAACCTTAGTCTACATACTGCCATGAAACTATCAATTTTCACTGATGGGATACATTTGAGGTCATTTGCCTGAAGTGGTGTGAGCAAAATCAGATTTCCAGCCATTTCCATTTGAGTATAAAAAACTGGCGCTTGTCTCTGCGGAGCAACTGGCAATTCAGAGCTGCTTAATGTGCATTATCACTAGCAGCAGCTCTGACTCACCGATCGCTCTTTCACGGCTTTTATGAGTGAGGCTACCACTCCACTTCTCTGAAGTCTCACTGTGTTTTGGGACTTTCCTTCATTAATGTTGCAGGCTAATTGATTAGCAGTGCTAATCTGCATTTAGGGATCTAGGTCAGCTGCACCGCTTTGCAGTCTCTCACAATGTCACATTTGATACTGCTTTTCAGCACATCGAGTTCCCTCCGAGAAGAATTTTAAAGCGCACACCTTTGGGATGCTTCCCTCGGTGCGCGTCACTATTCACTGCTCAGAGTCAGGAAGAACACAGTGTGCTGTATTATCGGTGCCCCAAGGTCAGAGCAGGGAACAGCTGTCGTATGTCATCAGCAGTTAACATCAGACTTTGGCATCCTATTCATTTGGGTCAGATTTGTGTGTCAAACATAGTTGCGTTTTGCATATGGCCATATAGTTTCATTCTACTCTCTATATCCCTCATTTGTGTGTTCTTTTGTGGAGCAGAGGGCAATTAAAAGTCTCTTTGATGTGCTCGTCATTACCATGTGGATTACTGCTGTCATAATTTCCTATTCCGCTTTGATGCATTTAATGTTTCAGAGGAAACTGACACCTCAGCCTTTTTTTTTCACCCTTAATAACGGCTTTTTGATTTTTCATGGTCCTATTTATGCTCTCTGTTTGTCTCTCGCACGTTATTTTGCGCTCTTGCTCTCTCTTTCATCCGGACTTCACTCCTGTCTTTCCTATTGTGCAAGGCCTGGGGATCTCCATAGTAACAGGACTGATGGGAGTCACTAATGTACAAAGAATTGGAGGGGAGGTGTGGTAGGATGGAGGGATTGGTGGGTGGATGGCGTTGGTGCTGTTACCAGTAACATGACTCATATCTGTGATCTGCCCTAGAGGCAAGTAATATTCAACCCAGCACATAATGCAGCATGTACCAGGATGGAGTGTCGCTCTGGGCTCGCATCAGTTTTTCGTCCACTTGCACTGAATCATACCATTAGTGTAATGTTAATGCTGCACTACAAGAAAACTGCATTGACTTCCTGCAGTCCAGAAGCACTGAGAGAACGTTGCCAGGAGTGACGATTTCCTCAGTGGTTTTGCTAATTACAGGTGCAGGTATCATCTGATACCTTTGAACTAAGAAAACAATATACAATGACTAATATACAGCTACACAATGAAATTAGCATAAGTCTTCAAATCAAACTACCACATAGAATAAGCAAAGCATCTGTATAATAAGTATAGCGTCTGGCTTTAATTGCATCTTTTATTGTGAATCTGCAATATGATTCAGATTATGTGTTTGTTGCTATTATGTTATCACAAAGTTGAAACATTTACTTTTGCATTTGCATTATGAGCCTACATTTTTAGCCATAATAAGAGAAAAAATACATCTTTCTTTATCGAAGGATACATTTTGACCATTTTAAGATGGGATCAATGTAAATATATATTTCTAGTCAAACTCTCCATGTCACGCTCATCTCTCTTTTGGACAGGGTCAAACAGGTGGCGTGAAATTAATCGCTTGGCCTCCTTCCCATACCCTCCGTCTTTCTGTCTGTCTCTTTCTCTTTCTTTCCTCGTACACACACTGAAAGTTGAATGCATGGAGTAGAGTCATTATTGAAACAGAGAGACTTAGCTGAAGAGTGTTTGCTACCAGCGATCATCAACAGCCATTCAGCAGCCATTCATATTCAACAGACCACTGGCATCTTTAAGAGTGTCTCTCATTCTCCTGGAGTTCATATTGACTGAGGATGCTTTTGACCTGAAAGGCTGTTTCCCATGGTCTGTGTCTTCTCAGTTGTGTTTGCGGGTCTACTCTGTGAAGCTTTGTTTGTGAATGGCATGGGAAACAGAGGCTGAGAGAGTGACAAGCGCTCGGGTAAGCAGGGAGCACGTGAACAGTGTGTTCGCGCAGAGTACACAAGAAGAGAGAGCGTGTGAATAAGGGCCTTTGTTTCAAATGATTAAGATGCGATGGGATGCGTTTATGTAGGAAGCACAAGCACGGATAATCTAACACGGTAGTGTTTGGTTTCAAAGTATTTTATACATTTTAGTAGCTTCTGCCGTCTTGCATATTTTCCCTCTTTTTTCAAATGAATCACTGTAAATCCTAAAATGAAAGAACATTAATAAAGAAAAGTCTTTATTTTTGTTATTTACTTAAAAGGGAAAAGCATTTAAGAGCAAAAGGAACAGATAAGCAGGGAAATGGCTTGAACTAGAAGAATGAAATCAGAATGCTATTACAGAAAAGCTTTTGGTTTACTTATTAATATTATTTATATTGTTTGGTCATGATGTGTTTCTGAAATGATCCTCAAGAATCCTGTCATTGATGTGTCTCTCTCTCTCACTCACACACACTCTCTATCACTCTTCTCTCTCACACTTCGTTAGCTTTCTCTGCTCTCTAAACATGTGTGATGGTGAAGTAGAGGCAGCTCTTGCAGCTCTATCCTCACACCAAGCTATGGGCCGCCCCCGCACCTCCACTACGACTCCACCACAGCCAGTTCCTCCTGACCATCTGCCATCGCAGCCCAAGAAACTGAAAGTAGAGCTCACAGGAAAAGAGATCAAAACATAAAATAAATGTCCACTGGTTCAGCTGCATAACAGACTCCTCATCCACTAAGTACAAGATCATCCTCTGGCTGTGCTGAACAAAGAACATGGTTTTATGAAAGCGTCCACTTAAAAATAAGCAACCAAAATATGAATAATTGCTACAAATTGGGGATTTTACTGTCACCTTTTATATCACAGCGCTTTTTATTGTCAGTGATTTTGGTAGCTGTGCCATATTTCAATGTACAGAAAGAAGTACCTGATACGTTTCTTCTTTTATAAAGGCCACATTTGCAAACAGATGCTTTCCAGAACAAAAACTACATTTGCCTACCAATTCCAGTGCGTTTTGGAGCCGTTGCTGTGAGGTTAGGTGTGTCTCTTGTCTACGTCTAGCCTATTGTTCCGAGCCTGTCTGTGTTGTTTGGCATGGTCCCAGAATAAGCACTTAGGCTGTTGGCAGAGACAATTTAAGAGCTGATTTGAGATTGGTCAGAGTGTTCTAATTTGATGTTGGTCAATCTGTTTTGATCCTGGTGCAAAAAAAAAAAAAAGTCAATTCAATATGGCTGGGATCTGCTGTCCTTACCAGAATACATTCTGCAGGGTTATGTAAGAAGCTGTTTCAGTGTTATTTTTAGCTCAGCCTTTCTGTAATGAACAGCTTGGCATAAAAAAAATGCCCAGAAGAGATGTGAACATTCATGATGTGAAAAACATATACAGATAACAACATTTCCAAAGTTGAATCTTCTGATAAAATGCTAATTATTAATAATTAGTATTAATGCTTATTATTCAGCTGTGGCTTTGGAATACATAGAAAGCCATTTTCATTTGTGGTACTCTTGTTATAGTTTATGGGGAAAAATGCTTCTTATATAAGACTAAGATCAGGAAGATATAGATACAAATTGGTCCTTTAGGACTAGGCAGTTTTCCAACAGAAGTACTGTTGGGTGTTTGCCTTTCTTTGGGGGAGGGCCCACAAGGTCATATATAATCTATCAAGGACTGTCAGGTGCTTTTTTAAATAAATAAATCTCTGTGCAGTAGTAAAATCACTTTTGCTTTTTTTCACCCACTGTACATCCATTTGAAAAGTTGCTGTCCAGATGGAAAACAGAAAGCAAAAACTACTCTTTTGTTTTATATTGTGTGTTAACATGTGGGAGAACATATATAATTACCCAAAACTTATATGTTAAATTATATATCTGTGACTTTATTGCTGTTAATACCGCCCCCCACCCCCCCCCCCCCCGCCCCCCCACCCCCCCCCCCCCCCCCCCCCCCCAACCCCACCCCGCCCCCACCCCCCCCCCCCCCCCCCCCCCTCCCGGCCCCCCCCCCCCCCCACCCCACCCCCCCCCCCCCCCCCCCCCCCCCCCCCCCCCCCCCCCCCCCCAACATATGCATCACTACTTGGACATTTTGCTCGATCCGATTTTGAAGTAAAATGCCATAAAAAAAATGCCGTAAAGTGACATAAAGTAGTTTTTTTTTTTTTTCATAAAACCTACTTTTGGAAGAATGTGACTCTGTTAAATATATTACACTCAGTGTAATATAAAATGTCTTAAATAGATGTACAGACATATTTTTAAACAATAACACAACTGCTTATGTTTTTTTATTACTCATACATATGCTGTACATCTTTTATAGGTTTATACCTGCAACAGTCTCTTATTTTGTATTATACTGTCTGCGCTACTCTGTTTATTATATAAATCTAAGTAGGAGTAGGCGTAAGCAACTTGTTCTTGGCTCTGTTTAACCATTGGTAATGTTCACCCAAAGGACTTGCTGTGTTACATGTGCCATGATATTAGCTTTTTTCCCCCCCAAAAAATGTAATGACTCACTAACTTGCTTAACTTAATATTCTAGTATTTAAGTCTTTTTTTTATTAGTTCACAGAGATAATAGAAAACAAATTTATACCAAGTTAAATGTGCAGTGGTTTTTTTTTTTTTCGTTATACTCATAAGGGCTGCCATTTAAAAGCAGTTCTTGTGTTTTTTGTTTTAAACATTAGTTATTTCGGTGAGACTTTATGAATATGTCAAGTTGGATTTATTCGGATGCTTCATTTTATCCACGGGGACTGGTTTTAGTGTTACCTTAAACATGTGCAAATCTAGTGTTTACAAAATCATGTTTTTTTATTCTCTAAATATTTCATAAGCATAGACTTGTTTATTGAAAATATTTCGTTTACAAACTTCCCCAAGGAAAAAAAAACTTCCCAATCTTTACAATGACACAGATTTTGTTGGTCACTATGGTTCGTCCCTGTTCTGACCTTCTTGCACTGTTGATGCTTGCATTACTGGTGTTGTATAAACAATTATGCTCTATCATTGTCCAGAAATGATTTCTTCACTTTATCTACAAAAGCATATTTGTCTTATGACAGTGTGCAATTATTAATAGTGTTTTGTTCTTTCACAGAGTATATGATTGTATGCAAGTTACATATTTGCTGTTTTTCTCATGTTTACATTGAAGAATGCATTTTGTGGTGTAATTATATACAGTAGAAGGAATTTGAATGATTGAAATGACTGGTCTTGTATTGTTATTCCTGCTCACTTAGGACGTTTGGGAAAACGGAGCATAGCAATATGAATTTGAAGCCATTTCTGCATGGTTGTGTTGTCTGCTAATCGGCTGAATGGTCACTGAACGCTGACGGTACACACCGATTATCACAGAATGTAGGTCAGGTTAAAGAAAGGCAGAGAGAAGAAAAAGTGGAAGACAGAAAGAAAGAGAGAGAGAGTAAGAGATGGACGAGTGAATATGTTTGATTCCAATTAGTGTTTGAGCCAATTAGTACTGTCTTATTCATTTACTTTCTCTGTATATGTATGATTACAGATGTGCTGTTTGCCTCTTTTACCTGCCAGTTATCTGAATGTCAAAAGAGCCACTGTGCTCGCAATCCTAATGTGCTCTGGAACCCATAGGTTATGAAGCAATGTGAATAAAAAACACATCCACCAGCTGAACAGCAACTGATTCCCTGGATTAAACGTAGGCCTGCCTCAGCTGAGTGAAGTGCTCAGGATCTTATTTCAAAAAGATCAGCAAGATATGCCTGTCCTCAACGCTTGCACTTTAAACACCATAAGCAAGACTTCATAGCCAATGTGGATTAATAGCCAGGACTTCGAATAAAACTGAGCTAATGTGCTTGATTTCCTTTTCCTGGTATACTTGAAATCCTGAGGCATCCTTAAAGAAGCCACACTTGATCACATTACAGTAATCCAATACAGGAATTCTGAGTCATTTTGTGATCAGTAACACAAGGGTCAAACTCAAATGACATCGTAACAAAATCAGAAACAAGTCAAGACGAGCAAGACACACTGTAGCCAATTCTCCATCTGTGTTTGCAGAAAGTATATAATTTTCACAGAAGCACTTTATAACTCATTTATGTCCTGCTCCAGAACCTTGCTCTCTACAGTACATGGATATTGCGTCATTACCGTTGTGTGTGCCGCCACGCTTGAATGATTCTGTGTGTTCATGCCTACATGAGCAAGACAGAGAGTTAATGAGTGTGTGTGCAGTGATTAAACAGTGTCCTACAAGCAAGATGAACCGTGTCTAGTGCTGAACCATGGATCTTGTGATTTCTGCTTATGTTTGTACATTCACTTCTAATTTTATAACACACTTTTTTTTGCAATCATCTTATCTAGGACTCACTAGATATTTTCTCTATCCTATTCTGGACAGATCTGAGTGACCAGCTTCTCGAAGTAGTAGGGTTAGAAGGAGCAATAGAGATGGGCCAGATCTACACAGGCCTGAAGAGTGCTGGTCGACGCCTCGCCCAGTGTGCCAGTGTAACCATCAGGTTTGTGACTATATTGTTACACTTTTTCACCTCACCTCATATGCATTTACTCTCTTATCCTTCAGCATTCGCATGCATCTATGTGGGCTCAGACACCCAGACAGAAGTGGCCCTTGCTCCCCCTCACAGCCGTGATGACACAACAGCAGGTCTCTTTCTGCTGAATACTTCAGCCAATAAGTTTAACCTTTAGCCTTGCACCACTCCACTCAGCCAAGCAGCTTCAGCATTCCTAGCAGCCAGGCCTGATGAATAATAATGTTGGCTCAAACACACTAATAATGTCTGAGCACTGCTGTCGTTTTCCTTTTTTTTTTACTATCACAATGGGTGGTTTAAGAATATTGGCCTTTCTTTTTGTCTTTGACATTGAAAATGAGCAACTTACATTTCACTAGTGAAAAAAGGTTTGGGAAAGATTCCTCTCCCATTCCTCTCTTGACCTGGTGTCGTCCTAATAATCTACAAAATTCAAAGAAGTAAAAAAATTGAAAAAAATTAATGAAGTACAATATATATATATATATATCTATATATATATATATATAGTATATATATATATATATATATATATATATATATATATATATATATATATATATGTGTGTGTGTGTGTGTGTGTGTGTGTGTGTGTGTGTGTGTATTGTGATGGGGGCAGGGGTGTTAAATAGTGTGTGTGGTGTGTTGAGTTTGGTATCTGGGGCCCACTTTAGAAAATGACAAACAAAGAACGCAGTGTATAGAATAATCCTGCAACGGTGCTACAGTGAAACCTCATGCCTATGTGCCACTTGCAAATTGACCCATGACAGCCACTGTCTCTTTTTCTCTCTTTCTCCCTTGATATCTTTCTCTCAGGACATCCAGACCTCTGCCTATGCAGATTGATGGGGAGCCATGGATGCAGCCTCCATGCACGGTGAGGTGATTTTTGGTTCCGTTCATTGTTTGCTCTCATTTTCATGCGCCTATGTGCTAAAATCTGAGCACATCAATTTTTTATTTCCATACTGATTCTTCTGTTCTAACAGCAATGTTTTTCTCCCCTTATACTTACATATGTATTAATTATGTATTAGGCAATAAGTATCAAAAAGATAAATATTTGAAGGTTTATACAAAATGAACGACAGCCCATTTGGTTAACTGTGGTTTTTATATCCATCGCAGCCCCAGTTCCACTATTCAGCACATGCAGGCATCTCAGCAAGCTCCCTGTTAATTAAAACACTGTCATGTCACACCCCACCATTGACTGATTATGTTATTAAAGAGGGAGGAATGTGCACAGAGAGATCTGTCTGCGTATATAACCACTACAGCTCAAAGACTGCAAAGTGTATATAACCCTACAAACCTGTAATAGTCTTCTCTCATTTGTAGAGTTAAAGCCCTAACTCAGTAAATGTGTTGTTTTAGTTTCAGAGACACTGCACTCATATTAGAGAATTTGAGTACATTTATTAGGCTGAAAATACCACTGAGAGAGATATGAGCTCATGCAGTGCGAGGGACAGTGTTGCAAAGTAAATTAAATTTAAAATGTACAATAGTTGGCTGTGAGCATTTATTTTAACCAGGTTGGAAGGCTCACATCTGTCAGTGTACAGCCCTCACAAACCTGCTCTTTTTTTCACACCATCTACCATTTTTTACCTACATATTGTGTTTAAACATTACATTGTTAGGGGGAAGAAACACATATAACAAATTGAATTCTATGTGAAAAATCTTAGTAAGTTGACTGGGTTTCTTGTTTCTATTTTGTCTGTTAGTGGATTGTGAATTACTGACAACTGTAATTTAGTCCTGCCCCCAGAATTTATTGCAATTCGTCATGTGCCAATTGTGTCTCATGCTCCATAGATTAGTGTGTGGAAATTTGGAAAAGACCACATCTACACATAAATGTGAATCTATACGAGAAGCGTGCGACTCTGTTGTGTAGATCATCTGGCTTGAACCTTATTAAAAGAGCCTTATTAAAAAAGAAACGACTCAACATTCTCCCTTTAATTAAAGGGTAGAACTTTCTAATGAAAATCCACTGCGGTAATGATCTACATAGAACCTTTGGAGGTTCCTCATAATGATTAACTTCTTGGGTACTAAACAAGTCGAACCTGAATGTGCTTGGAGTAAAGGTCCTAATATTTTTCATATGTTCTTCCGACAGGTGCGAATTACACACAAGAATCAGGTGCCCATGCTGATGGGTCCTCCACAGAAAACCCCATTCTTCTTCTTCAAAAAGCGCAACAGGAGTCGGGACTAGACTCACCTTTAACACACACACACACACACACACAAACGTATCTTCACTAATCTCGGCCACTGGGGTGGTGAAGACAAATATCTAAGAGGACAACCAATACAAAGTTCTTTGGTGATGGACAAAAATTCAACTCATTCGTTTGTCTTGCATGGAAGAAAGGATTCTGATGCCTGTAGTAGCCTAACCATTAGATACTTCAGTGACTGAGGAAGTCAACCCAGCATCTTGACCAATTCCTGTGTGTTTAAATTTCCGATATTCCTACAATGGACTGTACAGGCTGTACATTCTGAGTCATTCCTTCGAGAGCCAGGACCACCAGACATTTGACTTTGTATCATATATGTCTCTCACTTCTTGTGAGTGGACTTAGACAAATACTGACATAAAACGAGAGAATGGAAGGGGGTATATGAAGAATATAAAATAAGGTGCTCAGGAACATCTTCAAAAAGAGTGCTACAACTAATGCTAAGGCCAGGAAGGACCTGACAAATTAACCCTGTTACAAAACATAGAGTGGGCTGGGCACAGTAAACTGTCACTGTAAAGGAGTCTGCTGAATTTTATAGCAGTTCTTGGAGAGCGATCACTCAAACGCATCTTTAAACCCCCCACACAACATGCCACTACTTAAAGAGACAAAAGAGTGAGCTCATATTTAATGCAGCGTGTGCTGATGAGAAAAGGAAGGCCCTATCATTTACTTCGGACTTATCTGGTGTCCACCTTCAGACCAGTGATATCCAACAGTAGGTAGTGTCCAATTTGGAAAGTAATACTTAAAGCTTTTGGTAGGTGCCGACAGAATAGGCCATGTTAATCTAGAGAGTTTAAAAAGTTGACGTGTTTAGTAGAGTCTTTTTTCTAATCCATTCCCTTTCTTATCAGTCATTGTATACACTATAGATTGAATAAACAAGTGTCAGAAATGGGCCATGTCTACACCATTAAGTAGACAACATTGGATTAAAAACAATTTACCTGCATGGATATCTGACTGACCATAACCCTAAATATATCTCCCTATTTCAGGCACTATCTTTCCCATGAAACACTATACCTAAAAACACCATGAAACCATCAGCTCGTAATTTTTCAAGTCTGATGACAGGGGTGTGGAAACACCTAAATCATCCTTGTAGGAAAACAAATCTATGTTACTGTGTGTGTGCCAATGTCCAAGCTTAGAAAATAGTCATGTTCTGATGGCTGGACACCATATACGCTGTGAAGTAAACTTGTATTTTCTAACCTTTCTTCTATAACCAAATGAAATGATATCACCGTTAGACTAAAAAATGGCTAAGATCATGTATATGAATACAAGGTAGTTGTATATTCAGAGAACCTTGTGTGTGCATATATATATATATATATATATATATATATATATATATATATATATATATATATATATATGAATGTGTTTGATGATAGAACTTGTAGAGTAATGTAATATATAGCTTTATAGACTAGTAGTGTTATCTCCCGGGTGACATGAATGACTGACATATTGTCCCCGATACAGATAAGCACTCTATGATAGTCAAATATTTTTGGCACCGTGTAGAGCTGTGCACCTAAAAGTTAAATTACTTAAGCTTTTCCATTTCAGAGCTAGGTTATATATATATATATATATATATATATATATATATATATATATATATATATATATATATATATATACATATATATATATATATATATATATATATATATATATATATATATTGATTTGAGAAGATTTAACTTTGACTTTTTTGAGGTAATTTCAGATTTCAGCACTGATTGTACAGCAGATGTTTTAAAAACACAATTCTTCAAAAAGGCAGATTATTCTGCCTCTGGTTCCCTTTAATAAACACCAAATCAAAGACACAGTATCAAGGTCCTACAAAGCAAAATTGTCTTGATAATCACAGGATATGACTTTCAATTTTCTATCAGCAAAGTTCATGTCATTCCACGTAAATCTCCTGTGGTCATCAGACAGTGGTCTTTTTATGGTCCTCTGGTGCTTAAAAATGTTGGTTTGGTTACGAGTGCATGTTTACAATTTCTTTTCATTTCGCAGTTTAGGATGATATTTGTTGTATAGCTGTTTTCTCTAACGTGACATCACTGCATGACTATTGGAGCGAAGAAGACAGCAATGTCTGCTTGAAGAGAGACTACGTTGACTGTCTCGAGTATCTGCCACCTTCTCATTATTTTACTTCATGTCTTATTCTGCTTTGGCTTAATGCTTATTGCCTGCGGCATTCATTCGTTGTGTTTTCCCATAATATGTTGAAACATGTTCATGGTAAGAGCATCAATGTGACTGTTTTTGTTAGGTTTTTCTATATAAAAAAAAAAAGTCAGACACCCCGATAAGGTGTTATTGTGGATCAGAAATTACATTCTTCCATCAGGCAGCATCACCCCAGTACATACCAATGCTATGTTCATTTATCACAGTCAGCAACTAATTGAACTAAACAAAACAAACACAATAACATTTGCATGGAGTAGAACATGTTCAATACAAACTAAAAAGTCAGCCAAAAAAAAAAAAAACATTAAACTTTTGTATTGTGCTGCAAGATTAGGCAACCATTACTACATTACTTATCTCATTCTCACCTTCCTTATCATGAAGAGCATCACGCAGTGTGTGTATCTTAACATCATAAATGTTTTGTTCTTAATATTTCACAATATTTTGAATATTTTCTTTGGCTTGTTTTAGTTATCAATGTTTTACTGTTCTATATGTAACACTGTGATATAATCTAACAAATGCTACTTCTTGTCTACTCATGTATTAGAAAGAAAAATTCCAATCTCAGAACAACACATCATCTTTTAACAGAAAAGGCGAGTGCGCTCTTGAGATTTTTAGTATCTTTTTTATCTCTCTTTTTTTGTATTTTTTCTTTATGCTTTCATCTTAATGTATGCCTGACAAAGGCCAAATGCACATTTTTCTTCCCTGGGACAGACAGACAGCATTAAATGACACAGATGCACTAGATGCAGTATTATCCATTTGTGTGATTGTAATACTTCTCTACATAAACCCATATCCTTTGACTTGGTGATCTTGCAGGAACTCTATTTGTGCAGCAACAAGGGTCAAGGGCACTATTCAAACTCTAAGCCATGAACAGAGACATGATTCAATAGCAAAGACTGATGGCTTTTTCTTCTCCTGACCCTTTTATTGCCTGTCCACTCCTGCACTCGTTCATTCTTAGCGTCCATGTTGATGGACAAAAGATTTATTGAATTAAAGGGCAGGCTGTGAACTGACTTTTGTGTTGTTGATTGGAAAAGAGATGCAGAAATGCACTTATCCAATAATGGCACACTCACTTACTGGTTTTATCCTCGATTTTAACCTGATTGAATTTCAATATAATCAAAGTCACAGCTTTTATACTAATGATGTGTATCCCTCTTGGGGAATCCTGTTTAGTTCAGTTTGTCTAATACTAACAGAACAGAAAGGATCTCTGATATTGTCTCATTTCATCCTGCCTAGGCGTGTTAGATCATTTAATTTATGTTGTTTCACAAGGATACAGGTTATCTTCATGGTAATATGCCAGACTGTTCCATGGTCGTATATCATGAGCAAACGGGCTGATTCTTTAGTTAAACCCTCCTGCCTACTCTGTAGAGTACCTTATTCATATATTTTCTTCTGATCTATATTTTTTATAAGGTGAATTATGTTCTTCTTAATTAATGACTAACACATGACTAACTAAAATATAGGGCAATGGGAGCTAAACTCTGGCTATTTAAATCATGCAGAAATATATAAGCCGCGTACAATATGCGATATGTTTACACTATGAAAAGAAAAATTGTTTTTCATAATGTGCACTTTGCTTGCTAAAATAGGTCTTTAAGTATGTGCTGATTATACAAGATGAAGCTCAGCCCAGGGTGAAGGCTGGGCATCTTGGGCAAGCACAGATAATGAGACAGGAATTATCTCTGTATGAGCTATTAATAGTCTGCAAGTTACATCTCGTCTTTGCATTGGGGAATACAAAAGGCCTGGAGCTGCTTCCTCCCCTTCATTCCACTTTCGCTAACCATCTGATAGATCTCACATCAAGGTTACATCAAAACTAGACTTAACGTTTATCATTTTGGAATTAGAATGTTCACCGCGATAGCTTTTGGGTTCCCCAGAATATTTGGGACTATTGAGCAGATGTGCTGCAATACCGGCAGTGCCTTCTAACACATTTTTCTATGAAAGTAACTTTTTTTCCTGAAAAGAGGCAAACTTGTTCATTACTAGTATAAGGGAAACTGTGTGTACAGAAAGAAAGTAAGATGGGCCCTTTTCATTTGCCTTAGGCTCTTTTTTACCTTTTCCCTGACTAACTAAAATTTTGTCCATAAAAAAAAAATCCTTCAGTGGAAGATATGCTACAGTGAGTCTGTAGTATGTGTCACCACTTTGGATTTATTTAAGGAAAGAATCAGAATAGAAACACAATATGCTCTTGCTCGCCCCCCATCACCTCCCACCACATCCGCAGAGACCGACTGAAGCATACTATAAAAAGGAGACCTCCACAGTACAGTGTAATTGGCAGACCCTCCTTCAGAGGTAATAATAACATCGGAGACGTACCTACTTTATAATATCTATCTATAAAATGATATAAAGTTGACTCTCCCGTCCAATGAAGGATGTCTCTCTATACAGGTTGTCTAGATAAATAGATAACCAGTAATATTGCTGATCAGACTTCTTTGAGCAGAACGTAATTTATAAGAGGATGCACAGTCATGCAGTGTGCACTGTAGCCATCTCACAACACCAGGGACCCTGGTTGGATTCTCAGCTGACAATGCTCACTGTTTATGTTCTTATGTTTCCTCCCACCTCCAGAAAGCATACTAGTAGGTAAAGTGACAATACTAAACTGCTCGTCTGTGAATGTAAGTATAAGTAGCATGTGAACATTCACTTAGATATCCTAACCGGGGAGTATTCCTGTCTAATGCGCATCGTTTTGGGGATTGATTGGATCCACTTCAACCAGGATAAAGTGGTTACTGAAGTGATCATTCATGACTAGGTTGTAAAATAAGTTAATATATTAGAAGAATAGACTTAGTTCAGAACAGGTATAGGAACTGTTGTTGGTCGGTAATTCTATGTTGAAGCTACTCTTGCATATGCAGCAACTTGCAATGACAAAGCATTCAGAGGCCTTTCGATTTCAATGAAAACTGGTGACTTTCAGCATCATGAGTGATAGAAACCATGGGGAGTTAGAAGTAGGAATGCCAAGCAACACAACAAATTCGAGAAAATGGCAACTTTATAGAAATATAGAGCACTTGTCGTGACTAACAATGAGACTGAGGACAGGAGAACAGACATGATCCATCTCCAGATTTGTTGTCAAAAGAGGAATGCTGGTTGCACCACCCACAGACACAAGTTACTATAGCAACCAGTATTAGGGAAGACTGCAGTACAGCGACTGGTAAATACAAGTATAAATGTAGCTGTGTAAGACATAATGGCCTACATAAAAACTATTGGTTCCTTGTATTTCACAATATATTGTCTATTAATTGATTGTTGGTCAGTGACCATATTTCGTGATATATTATGTTTCCGACGTTTTGTAAAGCTGGACATATTTGGACAATCGTGTCGTGACTACAGCAGGACAGCTTTAAAAATAAGCCTGAGGTTAATTTTACCTGCGATCTGAATTTTCTGTGGGTGTCTCTTTAAGCGCCCGCGGCGAGGGAGGGCAAAAAAAACAACAAGCTGAATGTGAACGTGAATGAAACACAGTCATTCATAAAAATAGGACGATCTCGAGCTGTGATTGGTCAGAACACACTCATGAATAATTCATTAGATTTCAGCGACTATTGGTGGTTGAGTTGACTGACAGGCAACTTAGCCAATGGAAATCAGGTACTTTTGTCCAGGGAACCCAAGGGGGAACCAGAGCAGTCCATTTACAAAATCCCATTCAAGTTTTGTATCGGGAGCAGAGCGCATCTACAGACGGAGCGGAACACACGCCAGTCGTTCATTCTCGAGGATTTACACTCTTTAGCGGTTTTTTTTTTCAGGACCACAACGCATAGTTTATATACGGTAAGAAGAAAGTCCACGAATCTTTTTTTTTTATTATTTTTTTGAAAATTAAATTCGCGTGTTATCGGAGCGGGTTTGCTTAAGTTTATCTTCGACCCTAAAGTGCGAATCCAGCAGCTATTTCGCGTTGAGAGGGGAAAAAAAACGAAACGCCATTTTATTTTACACAAGGGATACTTTGGCAACCATGTTTAATTTTGCATGAACTTTTCTAAGAACTGTGTTACTTATGCAGTGTAGGTGTTCAGCTTGGTGTTCTTTGTGAATTCTGCTGTGTTTACGGCTTTGTGAATGGAGGGCACGGTTTATTCCTCACACAGATCGGGTTTCATTTCATTGAGAAAAACAAGGGGGCCAGGCGAGGGCTGCTCACCTCGGGAAAGAGAGAGAGAGAGAGGGGGGGGACGTTCCTCTTACTGTCATGCTGGATTATTTATTATTGTTGTTGTTGTTGTTGTTGTTATTCAGATAGTCTTGCTTATTTTACTTTAAATCTGATTGCAAACGTTTTAACGTTGTTGTTGTTTTTTTTAAATACATTTCAGAAATCCTAATCTCAACAAATGTATTTCAATGTAGTACATTTTGTTGCCTTGAACTTAAACGGTGGAAACCCAGCAGAACCGATTTCGCGTTGTAAAACGGCGTGTTTAGTACACACTGTTGCTTATTTAACGATGCGGGTAATGGAAACGGGAACATGCCCCATTAAAGTGTACAGTTTTTACTCTGAACTTTCTGCGAAGCGGCCAGCTGTGTGCGTCATGCGCACTTCTCCTCCTTCCCTTACTCTCTCTCTCTCTCTCTCTCTCTCTATCCTTTTCTGAAAGTCACTGTTTTCCCTCCCAGGTAGTTCGTGTTTTTCTTATTAAATCCGTATTTTTACAGCTCACATATCCCCACCCACCCCCTACCTTTATGGTTGGTTAATTTAGGATCTTAATATGCTCCGAGAATAAACTTCTACATTTTATTCCCGTGTTTTGGTGTGCTCTGGATCCCTCTAGGCTAGATAATGAAATTGCTTTTCTCTGACACAATTACAAATGCAATACATTTTAGACACTGCCAAAACATAATCATACATTTGGGGTGTGCAAAATAATATTCCAAAGCTTGTGATTGTGTAATCTCGGGTGGGTGGATTTTATTTCTTCATTTTTTTCTCTAATTATTATTATTATTATTATTATATAAGGGTTAGGTTTTCAGGGTGTGTGTATATTGTATAGCACATACACTGCTCTCATCACATCCTTTAATGTTGTTATGAACAACAGACATAGATCAAGATTCTTTGCATGCGAGACGAAAAATAAAATGAAGGGATTGAGTGACCTATAAATCTGTTCTTTCTGTAGGGGAAAGAGTTCAGGGGAAAAAAGGTGTGCAGTTATCGCTTTTGAGCGAAGACCCACTGCTGGGATTTGTAAAGACCCAGGTATCATGGACAGGTTTTACGACCAGCAAGTACCATTTATGGTCCCATCAAACGTGAGTCATTTCTTTTTCTCCACTGGTAAGTAGATGCTTCGAGAGAGAACTTTTTTTTTTTTTAAATATGTATTATCATCATAACAGAAATCATCCCAAGTTGAGCAGCCATACAACAGACCCATCAATGAGAGGAAAAGAAAGTTTGTAGACACCGAACTTGCTCAGGACACAGAAGGTACGGTAACACGTATGCGATTTTTCTTATTTAAAGTGTTTTTAATTCGCCTATGAGTAACAACTTTTTTTGTCTGGAATAAATAGCTTTTATTATCATTTATTATTATTATTGTTTTTAGGTTTCTTTCCTTAGCGCTATGTTTAATTCAGACTGTGTTCCTTGTATGTCTATTGCAGAACTCTTCCAGGATCTCAGTCAGTTACAGGAAATCTGGATTGCAGAGGGTGATTATACTTTTCTTGTTTTATGTTCACAGTAGAAAATGTAATTATGTAATTATTTTTATCAAATACACCATGCTGTTTTTAAGAGTTAATTGTGGTTTCATGGAATCACCTCCCCACACACTATTGTGCAATTTATGGGCTTTGTCTTTCAACATTAATCTTCATACAGGAAGCACAATGTATATATTTTTTTGCTACTGATGCTTGTTTATAGCGACAAGCTTGTAGCGCTTTGCAATTTGCCAACTTTACAATAGGACAGCCACATTACTTTTCACTTATTACATTACTATTATGTGTATTAAATTTTAATATCAGTATCTCTGATTTTGTCTCCACAGCCCAGGTGCCTGATGATGAACAGTTTGTCCCCGACTTTCAGCCGGACAGCTGTGAGTACCCGAGATTTAATATTTAAGTGTCATGTTTATTATATGAAGGCAAGGAAAGGACCACTAGGGGAGATGGATATTATTGTCTTGAGAGGGTAATGAGCTCATTATAAACAGAAACGCTATACAGTACCCATGCGGTCTTGTTGATTTTATTTGAGTTGTGAATTCTCAGTAGAGATCCCAATGACTCCTTTTGCTTCTTGGGTTCCCATGAAAATCTTTTCGCTCCTCGACAATCAATGTAGGGTGTTTTTTTATAATTAATAATTAGCATTATTACTAGCTTTTATTACCTGCTTGGTCTCATGATGGAAGCTCATAATGATTTCATGCTTTTATGTACTTAGCCTAGTCTTGAATGGACTGAATTCCAGAGGGTGAGAGTGTCTACACTCCATGGACACATTATACTCCACCCAGACCTGCTGTAACAAAATAAATGTGTTTTCACCAGCGCCATTCTTGATACATTTCAGCTCTCAGTATGGGATCTGTTGGAATATGTCCGCTGTACTGCAGCCAAGTGAAATGCTGGCGTAATATTCAGTGATGCATTTTATAACTTGTTTGAATTATATAAGTTTATTTAAGTTTTGGTCTGATGCTGAAACTGTGAGTCAGGGTAGGAGTTTTTATTTATTTATTTATTTATTATTCCTAGTCTTGTTTTGCTTGTACAGTAGAGTGAAGACAGATATAGTACAGTGTCTTTTTTTTCTGTCATTTATTATTTAGACAGAGAGGCACTTTGTGGGTGTGTAGACAATCTCTTGGCTGTGGCCATTCAGTGCAGTGTGAAATGTTTCATGTGTGTACGATGGTCATCTTGGAATAGGCCTTGGGTACATGGCACTGGTCCATTTGTCTCTGAAGAAGAAAAGCCTGTAGTGTTGTGCGGTTCTTCTAATCCTCTACAGGACACCCCAGCATTACTGTAGAGTGCACAAAGAGAGTGGGGAAAATCCATCTGCCATTAGGTATCGTTTAAGGTAGTGTCTAATGTTAATCATAGTGCAATGGGCTATAGCTTTCAGCGTGCATTTTCAGTGTTCGCATGCCTGCTATGTGATTTCCTAAGCTCAGTATAGGCAACTTGATTTATCTTGCTAGTGTTGCGCTGTGCCCAGGGATCCAGTTTCTTTGGCCATTATGTGGCGCCGGATATGGGAGCTGATGCAGAGATCCAGCAGCTAATGGTTACAGTGTGGGGAGGAAAATCATTCACAATCATTGAATTACAGCTACTGTGATTCATGAGTATCGATTTGCCCGTGATGGAAATCAGAAGGGAGCACTTTGATTGTGCATGTTTTGCAAAGCCACAGTACTGATGGCTGAAGGATGTATCTTTTCTACCCTAGCAGTCAGCCAATTAATGGTGTTGAGTAGAACACTGCTTCAGAAGATCATTACTATACTGGCATTGATGTGTTTCGAATAGCTGCAGTGTTTTATATACTTCCACCTTGTTGTGTTTTTCAGTGACATTTCATGGGCCTCCTCCAACCAAGATTAAACGGGAGCTAAGTCCTTCCAAAGAGCTCTCCCCCTGCAGCGAAGACAGGAGTCCAATGCTGTATGGAGAGAAGTGCCTTTATAACTACAGGTAAGCATGCCGTGAAAATGAGTTCTTAAGCTGACGTGATAATTACAGAGCTTTCCATTACAGGAAAGCTCGGAATTCTATTCTTAATTCCTCCCCGCCTTTTTTATGAGAATATGTATGTGAATTAAATGTATTTAATAATCCTTCATGCTCACATTTTGCACATCTAAGCTTCCGCTAGTGTGCCCTTGAGCAAGGCCCTTAACCCCAATTACTATTTGGACGGTTGCATTAGGAAGGGCATCCAGCGTAAAATATGCGCCAGACCAAATACGGATCGTCCACAATGGCAACCCGAGCAGCTGAAAGAGATGTTGATAATGACTGCAACTTTATCATTGCACTGGCTTTTAGAATTTCAATGTCACTATCATGAAACAGGGACGCCATTTCTCTTCTATACTTACTTCAATCGCCTGAGAAAATGGTTCAATCTAATGTCATAGAAAGTTCATTTTTAAGTTTAAAATAGCAAGACATTCTTAGTTTCATATTGTCATGCAGCCACTTATGTTAACCAGCTTTTCTTGTTTAGTTTTGTCTTTGTATCATCACTTCTAATAACTGCATGCAGTCATCCCCACTGCCCACTCCTTATGTGACCGACTGTTTTCGTTCTTTGCAGTGCCTATGAAAGGAAAACCTCAACTGGGTTCAAGCCATTGACTCCTCCTTCGACGCCTGTGTCACCATGCGGTTCCACCACCACGCACCCCATGCATGAACAGACGCCTCCACATGTCCATAATTCTACATTAGGGCAACACTCCTTGCACGGACAGCCTGCTGTTACTAACACGGCCCTCAGTCAGAGGGCCCTCCCTCTACACAGCCAGACTCCACCTTTTGCAGTGCCATGTCCACCTCAAAACCACAATGCCCCGTTTAACAACGAGCACAGGTGAGTGAGTGTATTATTTACAGTGGTACTGGGTCATCTCCACACTAAATAAGCTTCATATTTTAATCTTAATACTACTTAATACTACTTTATTCCACTATATATATATATATATATATATATATATATATATATATATATATATATATATATATATATATATATATATATATAACAATATATATGTGTGATGTATATAAAATCTATATCACACATACACACACACACACACGCATATATATGTTTATGTGTGTATATAATATATAGTAGGTAAATTTCACTTGCAAGAAAAGAACTGGTGTGGTGATATACATCAGATGATCTGGCGCTGTGCTTGCGTTACTGCTGGCCCTGTAGGAAAGCTGTCTTAATTTGACCCCCGTGGGAATAGCGAGGCTGGCTGTGCACCCTGCCAGCTGCAGTATGATGTCTGGGAGCATGCCGAGGCATTTGTGGCATGTCATTGGCAGTTAGTAATATGGAGGTTGGAACTCCTTGGTAAGCAACAGTCCATTGCGTTCCAGAATGCCTGCTAAGAGCTTCTTTAAAATAGCTCCAAGTCAGGTTTAATCAGACTTGTTTTTTTTTTCATTTTGCATAGTTTATATACTACTACTACTACAGCTAATAGCAAAGACAAAGAAGTAATATCGATGTGTTGAGCTGTTAAATTTTTAGTGATTTTTAACATTTTTCCCACTTACTTTTGTCACTAGGTTTCAGCGCCAGCTCTCCGAACCTTGTTTGCCATTTCCACCTTCCGAGACGCAGGCGAAACCAAGCTACGTTCCCCAGGCATCAAGCACTTCGCCTAGAGATGGCCGGCCACCGTATCATCGGCAAATGTCAGAGCCAGTGGTTCCTGTTCATCCTCGGGGTTTTAAACAGGAGCTGTTGGATCCTCGCTACCCTGAGCAGGGGGTTCCCAACATGGGCCCACCCCAGGCTGCCTTCCACCCAATGGCCATCAAGCAAGAGCCAAGAGACTTTGGCTTTGACTCTGGTTAGTTAATAACCATTAATAAATGATTACATTTTAAAAGGAACAGTGACCTTGCCCAGACCTCATCAGTCAGCTAGTAATGGCCAACTTTGGTGGGAAGAAATGCTGCTAAGGTTGTGGAATCTTGAGTGTGTGCTTGTCCCTGCCTCACCGGGCTCTGTTAAAACTCACAGATCCATGCAAATACTCACACGCTAACTTTCAGAGAACAGACGGTCTGACGTGGCAATGTTCTTTATTTTTGCATAGCTTTCTCTGAATTGTAGGGGCTCACCAATGAAGTTGAATTAAAGGCAGAAATTGACATAGTAGGCTCATTAAAAATAAAATTACAAGCTTATCTAAGAGTAACATGAGTGGTGAATTGACGACCATTATATCACAGTTCAGTAGTTGAGCTTCATCCATGTGATCAGATACACAAAGCTACATTTATAGTGATCATGCATGTAATCTGTTACTTGTTCTGTTATTGTAGTAATGCAAACTAATGACATCAAATGTTTTTTTTTTTTGTGAGCATTTTGTTCTATGCAAAATATTCAAAATATAAAATTCAAATGTACATACATAATGTATGTGAATATGTTGCCTTTATTGCCATTTTCACATTATCAACCTTTTTTTTAAGATGTTTTTAAATAGCTTATGCAAATTTCTTCTCTTTTTCTTAACTGCTTCTTTACTTCATTTTCAGAAGTGCCTAACTGCCGGTCTATATTTGGGAGAGGAGCAAGCTTTTACCAAAGCCAGGAAAGTACGTAATAACTTCAAATCACTTTTGAGTAAATGTTTTTTTCAGTTCCTGAAATTTGTTCTTGTTTTTCTAAATTACTTGCTTTGATTTGCTTTATGTTTCTCAATGAATTATGACTTCATATAATGCTAAATATATATATACTGGCCAAACACAGCCCTGCATTTACTTAGCTTGATCCTTTTTTTCTTGCAGGTTTCTCATTTGACAGAGATCAGCACTTGTATTATGATGATGCATGTGTAGTTCCAGAACGCCTTGAAGGTAAGACCCATAATTAAACTCATTCACAGGTTTATCTCCTTTAATACATACAAAACGATGTAGTTTTATATATGTATGTGTATATATAATTATTGATTTTTAAAAAGACTTGACTATTTTCTAACCAGGGAAAGTCAAACAGGAGCCTTCTGTATTTCGTGAAGGCCTTCCTTACCAACGCCGTGGGTCTCTCCAGCTCTGGCAGTTTCTGGTCACTCTTCTGGATGACCCTGCAAACGGGCACTTTATTGCATGGACAGGACGTGGCATGGAGTTCAAGCTTATTGAGCCAGAAGAGGTCAGTCCTGAATGCAAAATATCTACATTACACTACACATCTGTAAGGCATTTTATGCATGGTCCTCAAATCCTTTTATAATGATGTATAACTTGTACGCTAGGTGGCTCGGCGTTGGGGCATTCAGAAAAACCGACCAGCCATGAATTATGACAAGCTGAGTCGCTCTCTGCGCTACTACTATGAGAAAGGCATCATGCAGAAGGTACAGACAAGTTCTAACGTGATGCGTTAGCTCGTAATTATAAAATGCAGCACATTGCCTTTTAGTAATTATTTTTTTCTCCCCCTCAGGTTGCTGGTGAGAGGTATGTCTACAAATTTGTGTGTGACCCTGAGGCCCTCTTCTCTATGGCATTTCCAGACAACCAGAGGCCAAACATTAAGGCTGATCCTGATGGCTTGTCTGTAGTCGAGGACGAGACACTTCCCATCACTCAATATGATGAAGGAGGCTCTTATCTGGTAGATGGAGTAGAGCAGTGTGTCACTGGGATGCCGTTCCCTGATGGCTATGTGTACTGACTCTCATCCACAATGCAAACCCTGAACTGCTGAGCAGACTGGAGCATGTCTGTCCCTGCTGCCTCTACTTCTGCCCTGCTGTCCATTTACAGATTAACCCTCCCCCCAAAAAGCTTGCATTAAATTATCGGAGAGGTCTGCAAACCATCAAAATCTCTGGCGTTGGCCCATGAGAAAGTGTCTGGGAAGTGAGGCATATCTGGACTTCTGCAGATTGACCTGCTTTGTGGTAGATGGTTAATTGAAGCTGCAGAAAACATAATGTCAGTGTGCTGAAAGACTGTTGGGTCTCTGCGCAGACTGAAAGAATTGTAGCAATTTTGACAATCTGGTTTTTTTTTTGTTTATTTTTAATGACCATATATTAAGAGTTGCCCTTAAATAAAAAAAAAATCAAAAAAGTATATCAAAACACAGCACTATTTAATAGCTGCCTATTTGGAAACTAATAGATTTGTGTTACCTCAAAAACATGTGGGTGTCTATTAGAAGTGAAAAGGGCTTTATTTTACAAAGGGAAAAATAGACCCCTGTAATTTCTTTAGTTTTGGTTAGGCTTGTTTAGAAAGCTGGCTTTTATACAATACTTTGGTTTAACTACGTGCAGGACTGCTTCAATCGTGTAATTTCTACACTAATTATTATTGTTTTTGTTTTCTTAATTGCTTGTTTTTAGACACTGTACATGTTGTGGGGTTGTTTTCGTATCGTTAGTTTGCGTTCTCCCACTGGATCATTCTAAGGATATTGCTCTATAATGAAGCTGAACGAGATCCATTCTAAAAGACGTTCGGTCAGATTACAGAGACTGTTAACCCGTTGTCAAACACACACATTTCGTATGCATTTGAGACTTCCTTGAAAATTGGTACATTTATTTAAAACAGGAATATAATATTCAAAAAGGGATGCACTAGACAAACTTTCTCCAAGAGAGTTATAGCCTCTGACTACTTAAAATGTCTTTAAGGGTCAATGTTTTTATCCTGTTTTGTATTATCTTTGGCTTATTTTTCTGTGGCACTGTACAAGTTTTAAAATGCACCAAGTTGGCAGGACGGCCAGGACATTGCATGCAAAAAGGTGAAAAAGAACACCTCCTGGACTCCTTTTCACTGCCAATATGAAGTTGATGAAAGACCACTGCTTTCTTTTTGCATGGTAGTCAACTGACAATTGTCCGCTAACATATCGCTTTATGCTGGACAAAGATGAAATTAATTTCTCTGCTTTTTTTTTTTCTTTTTGAGAAAGATGAACTTATATAAATATATATTTTTGCATTGTTTTGATTTCATTCTATCAGCTGTATAGTACTGCCTAAAACTTGTTTTAAATTGGGCATGCCTGTGTTGCATTCACAGCAGATCAGGACTCTCTTTGTGATTGTTTAGGGCAGTGGTTTCCATAACAGTTCTCAGTTACACAGACCCAAACCGTGTAACTGCCTATCCCAGGTCCTTAACACACAAGAAACATGGATTGAGTGTGTTTTTTTATGATTTTGGTACAAATGAGGACTGTTTTGGGGGGGGAAGGGGATGCGCAGTTCGTGGGAATTATGCTTGGTTATGAAAATGGTCAATATGTATTAGGCTTTCTCACTAAATGTGAGGTTTAGCCCTCATGCCCTGTCACCAGAAGGGAGAGTCTGCATGTGTATACTTCACCTTCTTCCTTCATACTGTGTACCTTTTTAGTTTTTAATCGATTCTGGATACAATAAACTGTTCTTTCTGCTTCACATCCATTGGAAATGTATCATTTTTCTCACCCGTTAGTTCACACTGTTTAGCTAACTGTGATTAAGTGAGAAACTATGCCTTTTCTATGTAGGTTTTTTTTTTTTTTTTTTTTTTTTTTTATGAAGACAATTTCTTCAATTCACTTGTAGCATGTATTGATCACCTAGTCGAGAAGTACTCCTTCATCTTATTATGGCTCTCGGTTCTTCCAGAAGTGCTTGTTTCATCTTTACATTAAGGACTGGCAGGTATACTAATGTGTAAGTGCCCTTACAGCTAGCAAGCAGCTTTCCATTATTGGGTATTATATAATCACCTTTGATTAGCAAGTACTGTGTATAGAGCATAGGGATGTTCCTACAATATAAGAAAACAAATTCCAAAGTAAAAGTGGATTATTGCACGACCCTAAATCCAGAATGCTGATGCTGTGTAAATGTAAAAAAAATATACCCAGAATGCAATGATTTGCAAATCTCATAAACAAATATATTTCTTCAGAAAAAGGCTTTCCCCTCCCTAAAACATGATGCACAGAATCGAATGCACTGCCACACCATCAGAAATCGCAATCTGGAATAGTATAGCACCTCTTTTAATTAAGAGGATCCGTTATCTATAGTTTAAATTCTAGATTTCAATTTGTCTGACCACAGAATAGTTCTCCATTTTTAAGTTAATTTTTAATGAGTTTGACGTTTGACTCAGAGAAGATCATGTTCATGTATGGCTTCTCATATTCATATATATATATATATATATATATATATATATATATATATATATATATATATATATATATATATATATATATATCTATATATAAGATAAATGATAGTGAGTGCTTTAACTTGCATTTGTGAATAACTCAGCAAACTGTGAGCCTATGCAGTGATTTTCATTACAGAATCATGCTTGTTTTTATTGCAGTGCAACCCGATGATCACAGGCATACAACAATGCTAGAGATTTCTCTAGATTCTTAGAACATTATTCTGAAATTGTCCAATAGTTTGGAGATTTTTTTTTCAGATAGGTAAAATGTTTACTTTTGGAAGATCCTCTCTTATACACTTGCTTTTATGTGAATGACCCATTTTCATTTACCCCAATTAGTTGCAAAACTTTCTTCCAGCTGTTTGTTTTAGAAACACTCTAAAACGCTCTCTCTTAAAAACACTCTTATGACCACTCCAACCGTTTCGTGATGTGTTGCATCATCCCATTTAAAGTTACATTATATTTTCCTTACAACTGTACAACTACCTTAGTTTGATATAGTTTCTGGGTTTTTTTCTATAAAATATGAGCTTATTTGATTCGATTTTTTTTTTTACATTACACAGTATCCTAAAGATTTTTTGAATTGGTGTTGCATCAATATTTGTATTGCAATTCATGACTTCCTCAAAGTTTCGGGGAAGTAATCACTTCTACTAAGTTCATATATTAACAAAGAATAACGCAAATTATTCATATTGTTATCGTAACCATTTGGATAAATTAATTATCTTTATTTGTTACAACGGTTTGGTTTTAATTAAATGAGTGAAAACTGGCTGAGAAGAAACCACAAGTTCACTCGCATCCATTGTTTAGTCATTCCTTCGGCTTCAGTAACTGCGGCGGATCTGGACCATATCCCAGAAACACTGGGCAAGAAACAGGAATACACCCAGGATTAGAAGAAGCAGCCTTGCCCACCAGTCCATCAGCGGGCCCCATGCACATACTCATTCACACACTTGTACAACTTGCAATGTTGTGTATGTATATTTAGCATTTAAAAGCATTGCTTGTTTATCCAACATGGAATCCAGCTCACAAATTCATAACAATCTAAATGTCCCAGTTTGTACTAATCCATAAGAGGTTAGGGCTGTGTTTGTAATTGTTTAATTTTCTACAGTTGAGCAAAAACAAGGTCTCCGATTCCATTTAATGTGGCTAGAGTGTCTACGTTTGTAACATGTATATAACATTTATAATGTGCAATGTTAAAGTAAAGCACTTTTTTTCCTCATTAGAAGCATGTTTTAATTCCTATGACAAGATGGCTATATAATCATTTCAGTGCATTTTAGGCAATAATGGCTTTTAGTGGGCAAATACAGTATTGTTCTGAAAATGATGCCAACTTCTAAAAATATAGCAGCATGAAAAATTTAAACTGTTCTGGCCTATTTATAGTAATATCGCTGTAATACCACAGAAATATTCAATCATAGTACCATTCCTCTCAATATGTAAACATGGGAGTAAACATGTAAATATGACAGTTTATGTATTTTCACATTATTTCATTAACAGAAGGGAACTGAGTTATTAGTGACTTGGAAAAATGAAACAAGGCTTATGTTGTATACAGAGGCTACTCCTGGTTGCAGAGTGAATAGTACTGATTGTATGTTTATCCCTCTCCAACACAGAAAAACAAAATGATCAAGGTTTTATTTTACTATTTCAGGATACAAAAATGTCAGGTTTTAATAACAGCAAAATGAAAAACCCATGAAGCTAGGTTGAGCTAGTAGTTTTAAATTAGTGACATCTGCTGGTCACATGGCAGTATTACAACAACGGTTTTCTTTTTAAATAAACTGTGTAACTGCTGATTACCATGGACGGAAAAGGAATGAATTCCACAACTTCGGTAATTATGTCAAATTTCGTATTATATATCAATGTACGTTATAACTAAAAAAACATCTGAATTTATATAACATAATTTAGCATTAACCAAATTACAACTCAAGGCGATGGCTAGGCATCATGTCTAGATAGCAAAATATAGATGCCTCGTGCGGAGTAGCTGGTTAACATTCATTCATTCATTCATTCATTCTACCTCTCTCTCTCTCTGTCTCTCTCTCTCACACACACACACGTGCGTCACAATAAATTAGAATATCATGGAACAGTTCCTTAATTTAGGTAGTTTAGCTGAAACTCGTACATTAAACACATTTAAAGCAAACAAAATGAAGTAGTTTAAGACTTGGTTTCTTTTAATTGTGATGGTATTTTATTCAATTTAATTCAATACTGCCAATAAAGTACTTTGAGTAAGAGCAATAAAAAACATTTTTGGCCTTTTGGAAACCATGTTCATGTACTGTATATGTACACAATACTTTGTAGGGACTACTTTTGATCAGTCTGTGGTACTTCTGAGGTGGTATGTTTCTTTGGCAATGGCCTTCAGCTCATCTGCATTTTGTGGTCTCTTGTTTCTCATTTTCCTCTTAGCAATACTCCTTAGATTCTCTGTGGGGTCCACGTCTGGTTAGTTTTTGAGACGGTCAAGCACACCAACATTATGGTCATTTAGCCAACTTTTGGTGCTTTTTGGCAGTGTGGCCAGGTACCAGCTCCTGCTGGAAAATGAATTAATAGTTTTTTAAAAAGCTGGTCTGCAGAAGGAAGCATGAAGATCTGTAAAAAAATAAATAAATAAAATTCTTCATAAACAGGTGCAGCAAGTCCAATTCTTCGTCTCCTTTGTCCAGGTAAGAGGCCTCAGACTTTGTCTGTGGTTCAAGAGTGGATTAACAAGAGGAATACAACAACTGTAGCCAAATTCCTTGACACATCTGGGTGTTGGTGGCTCTTGATACCTTGAACTCATCCTCAGTCCATTCCGTGGGAAGTTGATCCAAAATTCCGCTTGACAAGCCTCTCTAGGCTGCAGTTTTCTCAGTTGGTTGTGCATCCATTTCTTCCACACTTTTTCCTTCCATTCAACTTTCTTTTAACATGCTTGGATACAGCACTCTGTGAAAAGCCAGGTTCATTAGCATTGAATGTGAGTGTCTTACCCTGCTTGTGAAGGGGGTTTTATAGACTAGAAAGCCAAAGCTGAGACACCATTTTGAAGCATCAGGGAAGTTTTACTGGTGTTTTGAGTTGATTAGCAGAATGGAAGCTCACCTGTTTCCAATGTTTTGTTTTTTTGTAAAATGTGAGCTAAAATCATCACCAGACACTACTTCAGTCTATCTGCATTGAATTTATTTAATACAAGCTTCACAATTACAGTTTAATTTCTGAAAATAAAACATTTTCCATTTTAATCTAATTTATTGAGATGCACCTGTGTGTGTGTGTGTGTGTGTGTGTGTGTGTGTGTGTGTGTGTGTGTGTGTGTGTGTGTGTGTGTGTGTGTGTGTGTGTGTGTGTAAAGGTAATTAGTTAGATTAGATTAGATAGACATTGAGTCCCCTGTATTGTAGATGGAAAAGTGAAATTGGCAGATTATCATCGTACACAGCCAAAATGGCTTGAACTTGAAGGAATAATGTTTACACTCACCATCTGATTCACCATATTTCCATTTTAATCCAGCCCTTTTTTTTATTATGTACATAACTACTATAGCCATTATCTCCTGATCACAACGTCATTTTGTATTTCAAATTATTTAAACTGCCAATGTTTTTCTATTTATCTACATTGTGAATTTTTCTATGCTTTTAATTCATTTTTTTATATATATTGAATTTTATAGCATTTAAACGGCACAGCGGTGCTTTACGATCATTTCCGCCTATGGCTATTAAAGCCTCGAAATTGCTGGATGATTCTGATTGGTCAATAATGTGATCAGGTCGTGTGCACGTGCATAGCTGGTGAGCAACGAAAGCGAAATTCACGTCCTCCTGCTGCTCTCGATATTTCTGCGTGTACACGGATGCGCTTAATACCAGTAGTATTTGTCAAACTCTGAAGCTAAGTCTATAACAGCAGATTATAACGCTTTGTAGAACATGTGGCACCCTACTTCCATGGTGTTACCAGTGTATTTAGAGTCAAGCGCGCGGAGGGCTGCAGATGCGCGCGCCTCGGTAATGTGGCCCGCTATACCGTTTGAGCAGCAGTTTTGGTTTACTATTAACGACACGGTCGGTAAGTTTTCCGAGAACTAAACTAATCTACTTATTTGCTTGTACAGTGCTCTCTATGTGAAAGCACAAACTCTTTTATTCCGCCTCCTAATTATTCCTAGCCACCAGTGTTGGAAGTACACAACCCATGTTCTTGAGAAAAAGTAGCGCTATGCTAGGTAAAATATTACCCCACTAAAGTGCTCTCATTTGAGTAAGTAGAAAAATGAATGTGCCTACAAATGTACTTAATTATCCAAGTGCTATGATTTATGACTACAATGTTCCTATTATCATTTGTCCCGGGCTCTTGCTTAATCAACGAAAAGACTCTTTAGCACACCAATCTGTAACAGAATGATAATTAGTCAAACACTGATATCTATTCAAATTATCATGAGCCCAAAATCGTTTCAACTACTTCACAAAAATTGCACGAGTAAGCCCACATGTGTTGTGGCAAGTTAGTCAGGATTTTCTTCCATTGTTTATTACTCTTCCACTGCTCTCTTTGAACTGTTTGTCTCAAAATGGAGCATCTGCTCTGTCCTGATTGGTGGATTACTGGGTCTGTTTTTAGCCACTAATAAGTAACAAATTTACTGATTTTGCAAAATGTAGTTGAATAAAATGTAAAACATTGAACATTTAAATTCAGTAAAGTTAAGATAAAATAAAAACAGTGAAATAATTCAGTGAAATACATATGTGAAAAAGCTACTCTTACAGTAATGGAATTAAATTAAGAAAGCACATAATTACTTCTTCACTGAAAGACTCTCACTATCAAACAAATTTACTATTACGTTTTTTTACACTATTAAGTGTAAATTTAATTGTTGATAGCAAAGAATCAATCAATCAAAGAATCAATCAATAATCAATCATTTGTTCTTTGTTCATCACCATTTCATTTACACTTTCACATTAGTGAACAGATTGTGCTTTCTAAACTTCCTCATGCATTCCTAGGGTATCCAGAGCATTGCCTGTCTGAGACTAAAAGGAAATTATTGTTGAGCAAGTAAGTTTCTTCTACTTTTAAAAAAAAGATTATTATTTAACATATCATGCATCTCATTTTTTACTTGGATCAAATGTACTTTTTCTAGGTCTGTGTACAATCTTGTGAAAAACAGCAATTTTCTGGAGCTGAATGATCCAAAGTTGCTTGGTTGGTATTTTTCCTTACCTGCAGGTTACAAGAAATTAATACAAGGTATGGCAATATAATAATTTTTGTATTTAATACAAAGCCTCACTTTCATAAGGTGTTCCAAATTCTATCCTTACTACTTTTTGCAGAAGAAGGAGGACTCGCTCAGTTTTTGCATCAACATCCTGCTCTTGAAGTAAATAGACATATTGTTCATTTAAAACGTAAGTATTCTGGATCAAATGAGTCAGAATAACATTTATTCAGTATATCAGATTGTTCAATGTCTTTAATGTCCTTGTAGAGCATGTTTTAGGAAATTGCCAAACCTATCCAGCACCTGACTTGCCTGCAAAACTTGATGGGTACTTTCATATTTTGATGAAAAACCTTAAATGCATACTGTGCTGAAGTGAATTATGGGATTTCATTTTTTCTTGTCATTTCTATAATGTTTCTCTAGATCACAACGGGCAACGTTTTATGACATGTTGCAGTGTGCAAATTGTGGTGCAAGTTGTCAATCTGGTGCTACAAAGTGCAGATCCTGTAGCACTCTGTTGCTAATCTCGGGGGAAAACGTTTGCATATCTGGTAAGAGATGTTTGATTTTGAAAGCTGCTTCATTTCTAGTCCAGATTGCTGGTGATGTGCTAATGTATGTTCCTATGCAGAGGATGAAAGGACACTTCAGCTGCTACCAAACAGTGTACGAGAGGAGCTAAATCTCATGAATGCCAAAGGACATGTCAGTGCGAATATGTCCATGAGGAGTTCTCGGCAGTTTAATAGCATACAGAAAACCTCTAATAATTTGTCTGCCACCCGGAGAAACCCTTTAAACAGATTCCAGCAAACGGAGCATCCAAGGATGAGCAGTAGTGGTGGCCAGCCTTTGTATAATATGCGGAAAGAAAGAGTGCCGTGTGATATGCAGGATATCCGATTGTTTAAAGATTCTTCAACGCAAGCAAGCTTTTCACTTGACTGGGAGCTTGAGATGCAAGCCCAAAATCAAAGTAGTAATTATGAACCGGTATCTCTCTTACCACACACAATGTCCGACGTTCCCACTTCAGAAAAGGAGATGACTGAATTTTACAGTTTCAACAGCATCACAACAGAGCACACACCTGCACAGATGAATAAGATCATGGACACATCTATGGAGGTTACTAAAAGCAGCTTTGTGGCAGCTAGCGCTGATGGTGGTGCAGACAATGGTGCATTCCCTGATTCCGCATCAATCCTCAGCAATTCTTCAGAGTGGACTGATATCACAGATGATTGCCAAAATCTTAGTAATGAGGATGAAGTGGAAGGTGAGATGAAGACAGAGGAGTTTCATAGCATGATTGCTGAAGAAGTCTCAAACTCGACTGACTATATTCCATGCATTACTCCTAGCTGTTCAGAATGCAGCCAGTGTACTAAAGAGGGTGAGAGTACATATGAGAGCTGCATTTCTTCTGCCAGCCTGAATGACTTAACTGTTAAAGCCACAACACGGTGTGAGGTCTCTCCTTTTTCCCCCAGTGTGAGCCAAGCTGTGGATGTCAGCAATGAGTTTAGAGCTTGTTTTACAGCCACCCGGGCAACAGAAATCACTCAGGACTTCTTTGTAAAGCATTGCCAAGATGTTTCCATTGACAGTGACTCATGTCGTGTTAACCAGTGGACGCAGACAGTTTATACACCCACTTCGGACAAAAACACTGTTACTGATGTTTATATGTCTGACTTGGATGCTGTTTGTGAGGTAATATAGCTTATGTATTCTTCTTCTTCTTCTGCTTCTTCTTCTTATTATTATTATTATTACTTGTTTTTAGATGATTTAGTTACTTGCTGAAACACTTAAATGTCTTCGTTGTCTAGGAATTTGGAAAACTCCAAATGATCGAAGAAGAGTTAATGCATTTAAAGGAAGAAATGTCAAGGTAAGTGACTAAAATTACAGCCGTTATGCTCAAATTAAGATCTAAAGTTTTTTGCAAGAGATTTCATTGGAGTAGTCTGTGTAACTTTGTAGAGGTTTCTAGAAATACACATTTGAAATATGACTCACTAAATATTTTGAGTAAAATTCATAACAACTGCTTGTAAAAACAATGCATAAATGCTTTGAAATATATGATCCAGATCTGGTCTCAACACTGAGGGAGAGCCCAATCTTGAACAACAGAGTGTTCATTGCGGATGTGGTGCCATTCCACGTGCTAAATGGGCCGAACTACGTCTACTGGCACTGCAGTTTGCTATGTGCCAGCAACATTGCTGGAGGCACTTCTACACATCACCACAGGCCGAAACTTCACTTCAGAGGTACAGAACAGAACTGCATGTACTGTCTCAAAAGAATGATGTAAAAATCCTCATTAAGTTTTCTTGTCTTCATGTAGAATCGAAGCACTGCCTGTTGCAATGTCACAGACCCTGAAGGTCTTGGAGGATAATTACCTCAAGATGAAGAGGAAGATACTCAAGGGTGTTCCTTTGGATGATCTCAAGCCTCTATATGTGGACACTAAGAGATTAACATCTGTAACATGCTACAAGCCATCTTTGGTATGTGATTTACAAATGGCTAAGTAAAGAAATCACAGAAGGGTGTGTTTAATGTCAAATTCTGATCAAGTTTAGTTTCTTTTTCAGATATATGAGGCTTTTTTAGGTTACAGTCAACCTGAGCATTCATTCAAGTAAGTGTGGTGGTGTGATCTGATAACATTAACTTTTAATTCAATATTTTATGTAAATATAGTCAAATTTTGCATTAATGGTTAATGTCAAAGACCCAGTGCTCAAGATGAAGATCGGACTAACGAACCTGACGAAGTGTGGAAAATGAACATCACAGATGGAAGACACCTCAACAGGAATTTATCAGCTTCTCAGGTATAAAGTGTGTGTGTGTGTGTATTAAAAAATGTATTATTACTTTGATGGGAGCCTTGGAGTTGTAGCTAATTTGTGACTGTAGACTGATCTGGGAAGAAAAAAATATTCTTAAAAAATATATATAATAAAATAATAGGATTTTGATGCTGATTTTCCCTCTCTTCTTTCTTAGCGACAGCAATTGAGTGATCCCGAAACATTGTTGAAAACTGCCAGCAGTAGTAGAAGTAGCGATGTGCCTGCATCCATTCAACAGCCAGGAGTATCTAGTGATGCCAGTCTTTGTAAGAAGCATTAAAAACCACATTGACCATGTACTATAAATTGATAGACACTTGCTGTGCACTTTATTAGGAACACATGTACACATTCGTTCCTGCAGTTATTAAATTAGCCTGGTTGTGTAGCCATGAATCCATGGACATAACCTGCCTTCTGACAACAGTCCAGTCTGGTTTAATGTTTTGAGGAATGTTTAATTAGCACATTTTATGCCCATTAACACCAATTTAGTGTGTGTTTGTTTTGTGAGCCCAAAGGGACCTACTTGGTATTAGTATTCCTAGTGTTTTCTAATAAAGTCTAGATCCTACCACATTTCTGCGTTATGGAAAAATGTAAATCTACAGTGACATGGGTACCTGGAAATTTTAAGCAGAAATTTTAACAGAAACCTCTGTTTCTGTTGCTCCTAAAGATATCAACAACAGTGATGCCTGGTTTGATGCAAAGGAGGAAATACGATACGACAGTCAGAATTGTAAAGAAGATAAACAAACTGAGAAGGAGAGATCAAGAGGACTCAAATCGGGAACATAAAGGTTCTCGTTATTTAAGCAGTTCATATGAAACCTTGTGTTTTTAAGATTGAAGGCATTTCTAATAGTTTATTTGCCTTTCATTGTAGTAAATGCCTGTGGAATGAAAGCTCAGTGTTTCTTGCTTTGTGTGTCAAACTTGCCAAACAATATTACTGAGGTAAGGATGATCACTTACATTATTTAAATATGCCACATTATGTGGCAGTGTTGTGAATGAATTTCATCAGTATGTCCTCCAGATGGCAGCACAACTTAAATTATTTACTGATTGTAGCAAGATCTTCTGCTTTGGTTTGCGAAGTACCATACCCTTCAAGTGTCCCTTTCCAAATTTAATAACGCTGGGTAAGCTTTATAACATTTTAAATGTGATGGTTGTATTAACAAATGAGTAGTAGTGGTTATATTTTATCTGTTCCATGGTTGTCTTTTTTTTTTTTTTTTTTTTTTTTTTTTTTTTTTTTTTTTTTTTTTTTGTTTTTTTTTTTTTTTTTTTTTTTTTTTTATTTTTTTTTAAGGGTTGCAATATTGAGTGTGAGAAATAGCAATGATCTAGAGGCTGCAGTAAGAGAGATGGATGGCCAATCCATTCAAGGCCACACACTCAATGTAAAACACATCCAGGAGTCTCCTGCAGACCATCAAGCCACCTGCAAAGAGTCCCAGATTCAGCTTTCACTAGATGCCCGTAAACCAAGGCTTGCTGGAAAAGAGTTGATCACACCTGCCTCAAATAATAATGTTTCCAGAGTGAGTATAACCTAGCAGACAGTGAGTCTGTATAGTTCCACAATGATTGTATTCCCAAGTTTGCAATTTCTCTCCAACACTTTATTTAACATTACTTTTAATTACAGGATAACTATTTGTATTGTTTTTGTTTCTAAAGCCACTCCACTGCAGTATGGATATGCTTACCAGTATATGCAGTACACCCACTTCATCTGGTACCTGTGTGCCACAACACTATGGCACCATGGGCAGCTTTGATACAATCATGGCTCAGTTATCAGTTCGCCACCCACAAATGGGAAGAAAGAAGATCATCAACTCTTTGCTTGAGTTGCAGGCAAAGCATCATGGTGTCCTGAGTGGTCTGCCTCTCAGAGATATAGTAGATATGGCCTCTGAACTTCTTACTCACTCCACCACAGACTGAGCCATGCAAAGGTCACATACTTTGAGTTTTGATATTTGAGTCTTTTATTATTGTTGTTTCTTTGGTCCTTTATGTGTTTAATTGGTTGAGGGAAGTTTCGTTCTTTTGGTCACCATTGTTATGATTATAATTGTTTGTGTGTATTTTCAGAAAGTGTTTTGTGGTATATCTCTACTCCAGATGTTATTTCTTTATAATGGGTTTGTGCAGAAAATTGTCAAATCTTTTTTTTTTTTTTTACGGTTTAGTGTCAGTTCATCTTGAGCATTTATCTAACTCTTGTATTAAGTGGCCATTTCCCTCATGTTAATTCAACTGACAGAAATTATCCAGATTGAGGAGGATTCACAACACAGAGAAAGAGAGAAATGTTTGTTAGCAAATCATTTTTTTAATGTTTAGATATTCAAGGTGTTTATTACCTCTTAAGTGCACTGTGTGTGAATGATGTTTGCGTCTCGAAAATACACCCCACTGTGTTTAGCGTTCAGTTAGGTTTCAGACTGTTGTATGGTTAGCTAAAACTGGGATTATTGCCTTATTGTGTTCAGTGATCAATAAACATTCTCTACTGTCTTGTTTATTTTTTTATGTATGCAAACATGGAAACTGTATATTTAAAAAAAATGAAAATGACAATTTACACTTTATTACAAACATATGTAGTATTTGCTGACAAAAGTGTCGCTGTTTCGTAGCAATTCATCTCGTGGCTTTTCTTAAGGCTTTACTCAGGACTTTAAAAATTCCCTATACAATTTTTAAGTTGGCCAGCAGAGGGAGTGCTTGCTTTGTACTTCGTGTGCATGTTAAAAGTAGAGGGAGTTTTAAACAAATTCTAACACTAACGCACATTTCACTGTTTCCCCTAGATTTTTTTTTGTTTGTTTGTTTAACCCATAATACGTTCTATTTAACTTTATACGAGAGATTGAACTGCAAGTGGGAGGGACACAACTCCAAGTAGGGGTGGTAGTGTAACTCTAAAAGGGAACGGAATAAGAGCTAAAAAACGTCTTTATTTATTTGATTGTATAGTTATTATTTTTGTTAATGCTAGGTTTGGTCTCAGAATAAGATGATAATAAATCCCTCCCATTCATGAGGTACTGCATAGTTTAGTGTGTCCGAATTCGCCACGATATTCCAAAATGAAACATGTATGTAAAATAAAACATTCAGTGTTTAAAATCCGACTAATTGGCATCCACTGCAATAAAGGCCGTACTTCACGTGTAATAGCGTCCAACATTAAGCTTGGCTTTAGTGAGATCACGTGACCGGCGACTCCTCGTCCACGTAACAGATGGCTCAAATCCAGATCACTTCCTGTAGGACATATAGTGCTCTCTCTGTGGAGGTGTTATTTCTTTTTACCAAGTAGCGTGGCCAGGTTTGAAACAGACCAAAGGATTATATTATATCAATATTTGTTTGTTTGTTTGTTTACTAAATCCAAGAGTCAGTAAATGAAGAGCTGAGCTTCGATGTGCATGTCAGCAGCCTGGTGTTTGAAAGTGCACTTATAGAAGTATTAGATGAGAACCGTGAGCCCTGGTTTCTAATTAAAACTGTAATCTAAAGCATTTCGGGCTGAAGTCTGGAGCTTGACACTGGCACTGTGATGAAATGTGAGCGCCTTCCTTCTCTCCTCTCCTCTCCTGTGTAATGGGCGGAGTGAAAAAGAAAGCCATCTCAAAACTTCTGCGGTGAAAACACTCGGGAGATCTGGAGCTGTTATTCACCACTTTCACGGCTTTTCCTAATTTCTTTCTCTTCCGTTAAAAAAAGAACTTTCTTACGTATCCGCGATGAGTTTTGCACGTGTGTTTGGAAGCGACAAGCGGTGAACGTCGCATGTTTAACACTCATTGGAAATGCAGGAGGGGAAGGCGATGAGACGGTATGGATTAAACCCTGTGTGTTACAAAGAGCAGTTGCTGTGCGGGTTTGTTCACAGACAGCTCGCCACTTTGGTAGACTTGGGATGAACCAACAGAAGAGCTCCTCGATAAGTCACCCAAGGTCTAATATTTACTCCTCGTGATTTCTTCGATTCTACTTTCTCGATTGTTCCCTTTTGTCGACTTTTGTACTCATTATGTGGATGTTTCGGCTTGGCGGCCAACCCGCACTCCTTTTATCCGGCATTATCCTGCACATCTGTAGTCACGCAACCAGAGGTGAGTGAGCGGCTTTCCTTATTTTGAAACCATTTAAACCTACGCCTTCGTTTAATATCTGTTTAAAAAGTTGCATTAACTTTAACCGTGTACCGAAAATACGTACGCGATAGTCAGACCTCCACACCAGCCTTTATGTTCGATCATTTATTCTTTGCCTGTGATGTAGGTGTTAATGTATGTATCAGTGGCAGTGCCACAACTTGTGAAGAATGTCTCCTGCTTCACCCGAGCTGTGCCTGGTGCTCTCAGGAGGTAAAGCACAACATAAACTCACAACATATTCTAATTAATTCATGAGTTTTGAAACACAAATCCTATAGAACATTTCAGATTTTAAACTCTCTGGTACTTTGCAACACGGTTAGATTACACAGAGGTAGCTTGTTTATCAGTATTGTATCAGTATATGATATTAGCTTGGACGCATCGTCTCCTGAAATGCCTTGATTTAGAATATTTGGGTTCTTTAAAAAGTTTTCTTTCCATCGCACTAATGAGAGATCGATTGACTGTTGCTTATTGATTGCTCTGAGGCTGTCTGTAAGCCTGGTGTACCTCTGCAGCACAAACTACCATCTGTTTAATTTTTTTTTTCCTTTCAATCAGGACTTTGGAAGAGGAAGGACCTTCATGTCACAATGTGATTTGAGCCAGAACTTGCTGAAAAGGGGCTGCAAGGCTCGTTCTATCGAAAACCCGAGGAGTATCAGTTCCATCCTCAAGAACAAACCCTTGAGTTCCAAAGGCTCCATGTCTGCTCAGTATGACGTCATCCAAATCCAGCCACAGAAGATCGCCCTTACTCTAAGGCCGGGTACGCATTTGTGTGGGATGGTTAAGGGAATTGCCGAATGTCCGACCTGTGTACGCTTGAAGGAATATCGCCGCTAACTGAATTGCCAATATGTCTGTGCTTGAAACTTCCTCAGGTCATCAGACTTCGTTTGAGGTCCAGGTTCGTCCTGTTGAGGATTATCCTGTCGATCTGTACTACCTGATGGACCTCTCTCTGTCCATGAAGGATGACCTGGATACTATTCGCAACCTGGGAACAAAACTGGCTGAAGAGATGAAGAAGCTCACAAGTAATTTCCGTCTTGCCTTTGGGACGTTTGTGGATAAGAATTTGTCTCCTTTTTCATACACAGCTCCCAAGTATAAGGAGAACCCCTGCAATGGGTAAGCAAAGAGGTCTTCACGCAGCACCACAAGCCTTCTCTGTGATGTTTAACGCTATGCATTTCTTGTGCTTTCCACTTACATCGTGTACCGGTTTTCCTTTGTGTACATGTGAACAACAAGAACATACAGTCAAACTAAACATGAACTAAAGAGCCTGTGTCGCAGTTCCACTCTATCTTTGTCAAGTATAAGGAATAATTATTATTTTGAAATTGAATGTAGCATAAACAGGTTAATTTGAGTTTGATAGTGGCACATCAGACCCTTAACTGCCAAAAATAAACGCGTATCTATTTGAAATATGAAAAGAAATTCTTCTCTTTCTAATAAGCTTGTCTTCGTCCCTTTTAATTCAATGTAATTGAATCTATCACAACAGCATGCTTCAGAAACCACAGTGGTTCATGTTTAGAAAATATTGCTAATATGCCATACACTGGCTCTGCTATGATTTTCTTTTTGGCCCAAGTACTTTTGCTGAGTCTGCATGAGAGAACCATCTGCCAGTTGATGACTTTTGCAATACGACAATAAAAACACACTCTAGATCAGCTATCAATAGATATGTTTGTTCACGTTTATTTGTAAAAATTAGATGTAAATGTAAAAATTATGATTTTAATATAAGCAATTTTTGTGTTCGTAAGAACAAATGCTGCAGACTAAGCTGGTCACATTTTGACCAGTGTTTCGGATAAATTTTTGTGTAGTATTAGCATAGAACATTTGTGTGTGTGTGTGTGTGTGTGGTGTAAAAACGTGAACGAGGGCAAACGGAATGTGTTTTTTTTTTTTTTCTTTTTTCTTTTGTCCTAACTTTTTGTTTTGGAAAGTTTTTTCTTTTTTTTTTTTCTCTCAACAGTAAAATTATTAGGATTGTGGACACAGATGTTTAAATTACATCTAGATATTTAGTGAACATAACAATACATTCGCACAGAAATTCGCTCAGTCTGAGAATTGTGCCCTGAAGGGCATTTTCCCTGCTGCCAACATGCATCAGTGCCCATAGAGTTTAGACCTCTATTACTGTCGATTGTGAAGTGTTTTGTTCATAATATACGCTGCCTAGTAAATGGTTGACTCTGGGAATGTTGGCTACACCTTTAAAAAAAAAACACACACACATTTTTTGGCCTTAAAATTAGAATTATAAACCTCATAGAGTCGAAAACACAGATTTCCTATCATAAAAGTGAACTGATTCATCAAAATATAGCTAGCAATTTAAGTCTGAAACCTCTATAACATATTAGGTACAAACACAGTAAAGCATTTTGTATAAAGTCTTATTCTTGCTTTCACTAACCTTAGTTTCATTGTACTACTTGGAAAAAGTGATTAAACTATTATTTTACATGCATAAATATGATTAGAATATAGTGGAAAATTTCTCCACATCGCTAATAAGCAAGTCAAACGTATTGGGTAATGAAACATGCATGTCATTTATATTTTATTTAGAAATTATACTTAACTACAGAAAAGAGGTGTTTGTGCTTTGTTGCATTTTAAAAGTATGTTTGTGAAATGTTGAAGTGAAATAAATCTAATAAAAGGATAATTCTGATATCCTGATACTAACTACAGATACAAGCCTTTCCCAAGCTGTGTCCCATCCTTTGGCTTCCGTAATCACTTATCACTGACTGACAAAGTGGACCGTTTTAATGAGGAGGTGCAGAAGCAGGTGGTGTCGCGGAACAGGGACGCGCCCGAAGGAGGATTTGATGCTATTCTCCAGACGGCGGTCTGCAAGGTCAGATATGGGACATGGTTGAGGTTTTGTAACACTGCTTACCTAGATTGTTTATATACTGAATCATACCCCACTGAAGGGATCCTTCGCTTTATTTTGGCAAACATTGAATTGTTTGGTCTGTATGGGAGTGGCAGACTCGTATCTCTTTGTGATAATGGTTTGCCCTTCATGGTGATTTATTTCTGTCCTTGAAAAAATGATCAGGGTTTGTTCAGCTCTAAGAAGAACATGTAGACTTTTTGTCTTTTGTTTGCCATGTTCGTGTAGCCATTTTATTTTATTTTTTATGATTTTGAAATAGTAGGTGTGACCTGGGTAAATAGAGGGATTATGGAATGTTTCTTTTGTGCTTAGCTAGCCTTTTTTAAAAAGATTTGAAATGCTTTATAGCTATATGCGGTGATTGAATCATTCTTACATTTCGTTTGATTTTGTCTCATCGTGCTTAGTGATTAGCGTCGTAACGGCACAGAGCAAGACCTAACACAAGTTTCTCCTCATTTCTGCTAGGAGAAAATTGGTTGGAGGAAGGAGGCCTATCACCTGCTGGTCTTTGCTACAGATGACGTACCACATCTGGCTTTGGATGGCAAACTGGCTGGCTTAGTCCAGCCTCATGATGGACAGTGCCACCTGAATGATAAAAACGAGTACAGCGCTTCAACCAAGATGGTATTTTTTTTGTTTTTTGTTTGTTTAAGAAAATCATTTACAGTATGCTAGGGAATAGTGAAGAGAACATGTATTGGCCAATTGTAAATCTCACATTAGGTTTATTGACCATTTAATGCATCTGAAAGACAGTATGGTTTGAGAAATCAGAAGGTACCTGGATTAATCGGATTTAATTCTTGCTCTGTTTTGAATTTGTGGTTGATCTTGTGGTCAGTCAGCAAACAAGTAGGTTCAAAATCAGATAAGAGACTTTAAAGAAAATACATTAATTCATGTCTGAAACATGTTTAATCTTGAAATGAGTCACAGTGGTGCTTATTGATGATAAAACTATAAGGCTTGCTATTTTATGTACTGCTTCTTTGATATGTGAAATTTGCAAGTGTTATATTTATAGCCTTATGACTGGCAGAAGTTTCTTTTTATAGGTGGATTAATTATTGTTTAAAATTCAAACAATACATTGCCAACACATTCACGTATGTCTTTTTGTTGACAATGTAAACACACAGTGATGTATTCCTTTAGTTAACACTGTTATGCACTGCATTACAATTTTTTTAGTATATATTCCTTCATATGCATCTTAAACTGGAAATCGAGCAGCACATCCAAGCTTTTCTAACTAATTCTATTGAATTAGTTTTTTCACCCCTGTGGAATATGAACTTCTCTATATTACTAAAATGAGTTTAAATCCACTCTTTAGTTTAGTTTACTGCTATTCTGTATAAAGTTATACACAGATACTCATTCATTCATTCATCTTCTACCGCTTTATCCGCACTTTTCCTTCCATCGGGTCACGGGGAGCCTGTGCCTATCTCAGGCGTCTATGGGCATTAAGGCAGGATACACCCTGGATGGAATGCCAACCCATCACAGGGCACACACACACACACACACACACTAATAGGGACATATTTTCCAAGGTGCCAATCAACCTATCCATGTCAGTTTTTGGACCGGGGGAAAACCGAGAAAACCCGGAGAAAAAACCCCCTGAGGCACGGGGAGAACATGCAAACTCCACACACACATGGCCGAGACGGGATTCGAACCCGGACCCTTTTTGATGCGAACGTGCTAACCACTATGCCACCTACACAGATACTCATTCTGCACTAATGTATGTCATATACCTGTTTTAATCATATAATAAGTCAGAAAGAGAAAATGATCCATTTATTTTTGTTAATTACAGCTCCACCTTAAAATCACATTTAGTCACCTTTATCATTTTTTAAATAAAATAACCTCATTTTAGCTGTTTTGAAAGGAAGTGTGTGTGTGTGTAATGGGGCTTGTAAATAAAGCAATGCACCCAAAAGAGTCATCATTTCCTTTTTATGGAGTGTTGAATGAGAGAAGTAATGTGCTAATAGCGAGGGGATGGATGGATTTAGCATGCTCACATTAGGCTTTCTATACGTTTTCCTTTTCAGGACTACCCTTCGTTAGCACTCCTTGGGGAGAAGTTGGCTGAAAACAACATTTTTCTGATTTTTGCTGTGACCAAAAGGCATTATGTTCTTTATAAGGTATTGTAAGTTTATCAGCTATAAATGCCTGTGTAATGTATGTGTGTATGTTGCTTTTTTTAATGTCTATTTTTAATTTCTTCTAGAATTTCACTGCGTTAATCCCAGGAACAACAGTGGAGATTCTTGACCAAAGCTCAAAAAACATAATCCAGCTAATCATTAATGCCTATAATGTAAGTTTATCTATCTGTCTGTTTGTCTGTTTATCTGTTTGTTTATTTATTTATTATAATATATAGTTTTTTTTAAACATAGTGTAGTTGTGTTGGATCTTTCATGAGCAAGCCTAAATCGAAATGGAAAAGAAATGGGAAAAAAAACATATGTATTATGTACCACTTACATAATAAAAAAAAAAAAAACCTCCCAGTTCGCATGTTAATCATTTTACAGAAATTGTAGATAGTTTGCATTTGTTTTTTTTTTTGTTTGTTTTTAAATATGTCGTTAAGCTGTTACTTCACATCACCTTAGTGAGAATACACAGTAGATAGTTTTTACACATACCAGATGTTGGGCTCCCTTTTTGTCAAGTTTGTAAATTCAGCATTTTCAAGGTTATTATTAGAAAGGCAGTAGGATGTTAATTCCCTGCATTACGATTGTTTTGGACCAGTGAAATCTGACGTTTACAAAAAAGGCCGGGACACTATTTAGGACGCTTCTATTGACTGCTTTGCTAAGTACATTTTTTCCTAATTTGGTGTCCAATTCACAAACTACTCTGTGATAACAGGCAGTCTTATGCTGGCATAAAAGTAGGAAGCTGCCATATGAAATGGATTCATTCATTCTACATTATCAACCATTTGTGCATTAGGCAAAATGTTGAGGATAAAACAAAAATGCTATTTGAGCAGCTAATTTAATATACAAAATAGTTCAAAGAGATGTAGTATGAGGAAAATATCAGATTCACCACCACATAGAAGGATATAAAAACACTAAAAATGTGGATAAGTATGTTGTTTAAAATATGAATAGCCTAATTTGTGAGGCTGTGTTGTAATTTATTCTTTTTTTTTGTGTGTGTGGAATTAAATAGTTTTCTCTCCTTCCTTGTTTTTAGAACATCCGCTCTAAGGTGGAGCTGAGTGTATGGGATCATCCGGAGGACCTCAGCCTGGCGTTCACTGCCACATGTCAAGATGGCAAGCCTCTATCAGGCCTGAGCAAGTGTGCTGATTTAAAGATTGGCGACACGGTGAGATCGATGTTGCTAATTAGGTTCTAATAGTTCAACTTGGATTGAAGAAGGAGTTTAGTATCAGACGAGTGCCATGACATTCATTTTACCATAAACTTATGATCTTTATTTAGACTTTAGCAGGATTATCAGAGTACACACTTCCAGAGGGCACCATTTGAACCTCAGTTTAAAGTGTATCATTTTGACAACAAAAAGGTCATATGTGTTTACGTGGTGGTGATTTAAAATGTCCAAGTTTGTATAGAAGTAGATTTTTTTTTTTTTTTAATGTCCAATAGCCAAGTCTTACAACCTTCTATGACGCTTTACTGGGTGCTGTGCTCTTTTGCTCAGTACCAGCTGTACTGTTCCTCATGGTATGAATGACCCTGATCAACCTACTAGGGATTATAACTGTCTCAGTTATGTTAGTTATTTCATTTATTTGGTATGAAAAACAATGTTTAAACATCTGAAGCAGTAATACGATTGAATGCACCTTTGTAATTATTTGAAAGATAAAGTAGAATTTACTTGACCTGGCACGATTAGGCTTAGACGAATGGGAAAATTTTGACTTCCTTATCGCTACACGCGCATAAAAACAAGTTCGTCATAGTGCTACTTGGTACACGTTACCACACACACGAGTTGGCCTTCAAGGATTCATCCCTCAAGCTCTTCTGTGTCCCCCTCTCCTGTTTCTTTAATGTAATTGAATGTAGGCTAAGACAAAAAAAGAATGAATAGGCTGAGTGAATGGTAAAACCTAAGCAGTGGAATAAGCTTGGCTCTGTCTGCCTTTATCATGGGCTAACCATGGAAAAACATGCCAATTTGTCCTCTAAAGCAGGACAAGGCACAGCCCAGAGCCCATGTGTCATTTGCAGGCCTCCAGCAGCCTCTATGAGAAGCCTGATGCTGCATCTTAATGGCCTTACACAATAGGGGAAGGTCCTTTCTGAGCAGAGAAGAGCCTTTGTAACAAGCTCTTGCAAGCATTCTAAAGCTAAGCTTCGATTCTTTTAACCACAGTAGGATTCGGGTCCGAGTTTACTAAAAGCCCCACACATAACAGATTGAACTAATCCTATAAAGCAAAGATAAGATGTCACATTATTTGAATCCTGGATGCCTTTTACATATTATTTATAGGTGCAGTAATATTTTGTGTCCATATAAATATTTGATCAATTACCTTAATTATCAACAAGACCTTACTTGTTGATTACCTCATATAATGGAAGCACACGGTGGTGCAGAATCAAATTTCAAGCCTTCCTAGTAGGGTGGAGGTAATTACAATAACAAAGGGGGAACAAAATCTGGATTGGGTGTTCAAAAAGCACATACGGCAAGCAAAATGTAAATGAGTGGCAAGTTCAGGGGGAAAAAATGAATAGATATAAAATAGTATACGAATAAGACATTTAATATGCTGGAGGAATATTCATGAAATTAAATGTTTTACTATAAAAACCTAAAAAAAGAGAGAAAATTTACAACAGGAACTGAAAATTTAGCCGTCATGTAGCTAATTCTGTCATCTACCTACCCATCCGACTTCCTCTATCCATGCACACTCTGTGCACATTTTAGTCTTTTACCCCTGAATGTAGACGTTAAACCAGACCTTGCCCTCGTGATTCATATGTCCTGTTAATTAGCACCGCCCTGATCAACTTCCCTTGTGACTCTTATTTGCTTGCCTCTTCAGTTATCATTGCCATTATTGATTTATCTTTGTTATCTAGAGATAAATATCTAGATTCGTAGCAGAGGTTTGGTGTCTCTAGTAAAGCTGTGCTATATAACATTATTGTATGAAAGTCACAATGCTATTTAATGCTCTGCACAGAAACATTTACAATGTAAAAAAGTTTTACTTTTTGAATTACATTTTGCTGTTATTCTTGTAAGCCTAAATATCATGTATGTGTGTAAAATGTAAAAATATGTCTGAAAATGACAGGTTTAGATGGAATATTTTTTTTCCAATTCTTTGATATATTTTTCACAATCTAGTCTCTCTTCATTCTATTGTAATGCTTAAGGTATCGTACGTCCGATCTCTCTCAATGTCTCCGAATATGTTAGCGTTTTGTATTAATGGCAAGCTCATCATTAGCGCACCAAAGCTTATCTGCTATTGAGTCTTTCTTCTCTGTCAATTCTTAGCTAGTAAAGAGCAGAGAGGCTTTGTAGTTTTAAAGGTGTTTCATTCTCTAATCCTCCCAGCTCGGCTTTAAAGCCACCTTAATGACTTGTTCATATGTGGGTTTTTTAAAGTATTAAAAAAAAGGTTTCCTCTACTAGGGTGTGCTGAAAACAAAGACATTCTAAACACTAAAATACAATCCTCTGATGAATCGGCCGAATGCCTGGCTGTGAATCGTGTCTGAACAAGCATGACTAGTGTCAGTTGTCAGAGCTTCCTTCCATGCTTAGACCAATCAAAAGGGTGGGTTTCCTGTCATTATGTGATTTATTCCGAACTCAACAGTCAGCAAGCCGGTCCTGATTCCTCCCTGTGAGGAAAGATTAAGATCATGCATGAAAAACTTTGGCAGGCGAAAGTTTGCCTTGACTCTCAAGTAACACAAAACCTTAAGCCAATGTATATATATATTTTTATTATTGCTTTCTTTCATGCCGTTTAACATAAATCGTTCCTATTTAGAATAAGTCATTGGATGTTTTTTCATTTATTTATTTATTTATTTCTATGTGGGTTTTCTTTCATTCAATTGTGTGTTTTCTTCAGATGTATAATGATTATTTTATGTTCTTTAAACCTAATATGCCTGAAATTGCAAAGGATTTTGTTACCAACATACCAATTACAAAGAAACTCTTCTCTCCTTTAGGTTTCCTTCAACGTAAGCGTGGCGGCGCACAGCTGCCCTCCTCCAGGAACCCAGAAGAGTTTCACTATTAAGCCTGTGGGCTTTAAAGATAGTCTGGAAGTCTCTGTGGATTATCAGTGTGACTGTAACTGCACGCGCTTTGCTCAGGCCAACAGCAACCACTGCAGCAGTGCGGGCACTTATACCTGCGGCACATGCCAGTGTGACCCGGGCTACCATGGAACCAACTGTGAGTGCGAGGAGGAAGAAGTAGGCAGTCTGAACCTCTCGGCCTGCCGTGAAGCGAAAGGCAAACAGGTGTGCAGCGGGCGCGGAGAATGCAGCTGTAACTACTGCCGGTGTTACGAGTCCGAGTTCGGCAAAATCTACGGCATGTTCTGCGAGTGTGACGACTTCTCCTGTGCTCGCCACAAGGGCATTCTGTGTTCAGGTGAGTGACGTGAACGCTAACGAGCACTTGCTCCGGACTGCTGTGTAGAAGGTAAAATTTGTCGTCCTAAAGTATTAAGAGCAGTGAACTAGCAAAAAAGGCGTGTCTTATCTTAACCTCTCCTGAACTCATGGTGTGCCTTTTTATGTAGCACAAAGTACAGAGCTGGAGAATATTAACTGTAGCTGCTCTCATAGTCTTTCAGTACAGAAATAATGAATAGGCAAGTTGAAAGAATTTTGGTAACGCATCACAAGGTGATTTGGGATGTATTGAAGATGAATGATGATTCACGAGGCAAGCTCTTAGGAGTCATTGTTATCAGAAAGAATACGAGATCTGCTTAGTCCATCGTTCTTGCTGCTTTTTGCATTTAAACGCACATTGTTTGAGCTAGTAAGCATTGTTGGTTTTGTTTTAGTGGGGTTGTTTTTTTGTTTTTTTTTTATTCGATCCCACCCCAAAAAAATGTCAGCATCCCTAAACAAAATATTTACCTCATTCTATTTCAGCTGGTTCAACCAGTTTCTCTTCATGTCAACACACTACTTCTTTATACCACGAACTGCCGAGTGAATTAAAGTTGTATAGCACCTGAACCAAGAGCATGCAAGATGGTTCTGAAGGCTAGTGAATATGGCAGTTGGTCCCTGTAAGATACTGAAATTGCCAAACTCAAGCCCTTTGTGGCCTCCCACAAAAGAGAATACCCACCATGCAACAGTAGACGCTTTGTTAACAGGCTGAATTCTGTTTATCTGCGTGCACAATTGCTGCTCTATAACCTGTAAAACTCTGTGTTTTCCGTTAGCCAGAAACTGCCAGCTTGGTAAACAAAATGCTTATTTGTTAGCGAGCAGGCTACTGAGGGCTTATGCAAGGCTTGACGAGTGAAGGCGCGTTAATAAAATGGTAGCAGCCCAGCAACTCTTTTCCTGCTGCCTCACCCATGGCAAACATTTTGTCCCACTGTGAAGTCTTAATCACTCTTTCTCACCTTAATGCAATGGGGAGTTAATTGTCAGGAATGCTATAATCTCCTTGATAATTTTGTGAAGGTTAGTGTTGATGTGAAAGATTCTTGTTAAACTCCTTATTGGTGTACTTTGTGGCTTGTCGGTTTGGGGCTGCTCTGTTTTATAAGGAAGAAATTGGTCTGGAGATAAAATCTCCTTCCATGAGAAAAACAAAGAAATTCAAGGTTTGGCAAAAAAAAGGATTGTCCAAATAAATGTAATTTTATCTGCATTGTTTAATTACCGATATATATATATATATATATATATATATATATATATATATATATATATATATATATATATATATTGTATTTTGTGTATCACTATTGTGGTATTCCTGAGAGACTAATAGCATTTGTTCAGTCAGTGATGACTGAATATTGCACATTTCCTTTTTCAGTATCGGAATGGCCTTTGCTTTGGGAAAGTCCTTTAAGTTATGTTATCTTAACACACAGAAGTATACATAACTCTAAACTAAAAAAACACAGTGCCAACTGTGTAACATTTAGTGCAAAATGAAAGACAAGGAACAGTGGACAGTAGCACCGACCAGTACACTACAGAATGCTTGTGGAAAAATGGATTGTCTGTATGTGAATACATGTATACATTGCCATTGTGGTACACATGTTCATGTGCCTAAACAGCAGTTGTATACACAGCTTTTTTTCTTTTTCTTTGTTGTCCATTAATTGTGTGTTTATCAGTCCTAGTCTTTAGTGTTGAGGACTGATGGCTTGTGAAAATAAGCTGTTACACAGTCTGGTTGTGAGGGCCTGATTGCTTCTGTACCTCTTTCCAGACAACATGTGTGTGTGTGTGTGTGTGTGTGTGTGTGTGTGTGTGTGTCTGAAGGGTGTGTATGTTCAACCACAATTCTGTTGGCTTTACGGGTATGCAACCCCTATGATCTTCTTAGCCGTCGTCACTCTCTGAGACAGTGCAGCTCCAAAACCAGGATGCTCTTGATGGTTCATCTGTAGAATGTTATGAGCATGTGTGGTGGATGCTGTGCCCTTCCTCAGCTTTCTCTGGGCTTTCCTTGCTATGGAGCTGGTTTTGAGGGATCTGGTGAGGTTCTCCGGGTGAAAACCAAGGAATTTTCTGCTCTTCCTGATCTCTACTGAGAAGCCATCAATGTTCATCAGAGAACGGTCATGTTGTGTTCTCCGGAAGTCAACAACCATCTTTGTTTTGTCAATGTTCAGAGACCGGTTGTTGTCTTTACAGCAGTCCGTTAACTTCTCCACCTCCTCTCTTTATTTAGGATCATCATCCTGTTATCGTTTTATTTATTTATTTTTTATTAGTTTCAGTGTCCGTTACATTTCCTTCAAGACTTTGTTGATATTGACCAGATTATTTACCAGAGAACAAAACAAATACACATTCAGATAGTAGGTCTGATTTAAACAAGTACTTGGAAACTTATGTGGCAACGAAGCTAGGAGTTTAGATAATTCATTCATTCATTCATCTTCTACCTCTTTATATTCCCTGGGGTCGTGAGGAACCTGTACCTAATCTCAGGCATCTTGAGGCATTAAGGCAGGACACACCCTGTATGGAATGCCAACCCATCGCAGGGCACACACTCAAATTCACATACATTCATACACTAGGGACAATTTTCCAAGGTGTCCAATCAACATACCATGCATGTTTTTTTGGACCTCGGGGGAAACCGGAGAACCTGGAGAAAAAACCACTGAGGCAGGAGAAAATGCAAACTCCACACACACACACACACACACACATGGTGGAGGCGGGAAAAAAATCCTCAACCCTGGAGGTGTGAGGTGAACTTTCTAACCGCTAAGCCACCGTTCCCCTCCAGAGTTTAGATTATTGTTGATGATATTCAGTTTTGTAACGTGTCTCATTGCATTTTTATTCATTGCCTCGGATATTCATATAAACTTTGACTTTTTAACTAATACCTCTGTGCTAGCTGAACTTAACTGCAACTAGGATTGGTTGTGTTTTCGGCATTTCGCTTGGGCTGTGCATGTTGCAGCTGCACATAAAATTTCATGACGGTGTCAGGTTTTGTCTGACAACCATGTCTCTGTCTTTTGTTATTAGAAGGTTTAAAGTGTGCACTTGGGCGTGGGTGCATGTGTTGACGTGTTTCTGTGCAGTAATTTCTTCCAAAAAAAAAAAAAATGTATGCGGCCTTTTGTAACTTGTAACACATCGTCAAACATCTGTGACTGATTTGCAGTGTAATGCCACAAGCATTCTGTGATTCAAGGCTTCGGAAATAGTATGAATTTTCTTTAAACTTTTTAAACCTATAATTTGGTATACGTGAAGTGAGTCGATGTTAGTAAGACCTGGGGTCATGTTTGGGCACGAGATTGCCAAACGTCCAGTTTAACTTTCCATGTTAAATTTAAATGTGCGTGTTGTTTTTTTTTTTTTTTTTTGTTGTTTGTTTTGTTTTTTTTTTTTTTCCTTTTTAATTAAGCCCGTGTGTATTTCATCTGTTCGTATTTTGTTTGCTTTACTTTAGTACTTGAAAAGAGATTCCTTCTCTGTGTGCAAACAAAAGAACATGCTGAATTTGGCTTGAGATTTGTTTGTCTGTTTCACTCTTGCGTGGTGTTCATAGACATGCTTTTTAAAAACATGTTTAACATATTAAATCGAAAACAATAAAAAGAAAGTTGACATGACAGCACTTCTTTAGATACCCCGTATTTTACCCCGTAAAATACGGGGTAAAATATTTTCTTTAGATACCCCGTAACATTGGTGCAGAGCTTCAGATGTTGTATTTTGAATGTCAAGCTCTTTTGCTCCATCCAAAAAAACTGGCAGCAGAAAAAGGAAAAAAAAAAAACAGAAATATAAACACAACACTGACTGACTGAGCGGTTTGACGGAGCGTTAGACGTCTGTGTTGGCCTGCTACTGTGAAAATTAAAAATGCCTGCTGCTTTTGTTGTGTTTGGGTTATTTTTGTTTGTTTTCTATTCATGAGGCTTTAAATCATGATTTTCCCAATGGCATGTATACTTCCTCTCTAATACCACAGCAATTCAACAATTGTTTAAGATTTTCCTGTTGCAGGGAATTTGTTGACCATAAAATGTTGTATATAAAATGTGAACTACCGTAAATTTCGGACTATAAGCCGCTACTTTTTTCCTAGGTTTTGAACCATGCGGCTAATAATAAGGTGCGGCTATTCTGCAGATTTTTTCCCGACCGCTAGGGGCTCTAACCGGAATTAGAATCAAAACTAACACAAAATAAATGCAAAGAAGAAGAATGCGCTAGTTCCTCTTTAGCAGATATAAGTGGGTAGAAGCAGATATAAGTCTGTTATAGCGGAAGGAACTAACACTACACACTTTACACAGGTGACGTCATTTCGCAAACACACACACACACATCACACAGCAGAAATCCCGTCCATACTGTAAATAGCGCTTATTTTCTCAATCAGGTTCTGTCACACGTTTTAATCACAGCACAAATTGCTGCTCGGTTTTGCTCTCTCTCTCCCGATATAAGCACGTTCACCCTAGAATCCCCGCCCCCTCCTGGGCTCGTACACATACCTAGTGTGCCGACACGGACGCTCGATATGTGTTTATGCCTAACCTTTGTCTGTTCCCGATTCACGGACTCCCGTAACGGACACTCCCGGTAGATTTTTTTGGTTTTTTTTTTAAATAGAGCAGATGCGGCTTATATGCAGGTGCGCTTTATAGTCCGGAATTTACGGTATATATTTCTAGAAAACAGTACAGTTTGAGAGTGTGCCCTTCTGTCAGTATATCTGTTATAGAAAACTAATCAACTCCCGTCCAGTCAGGTTACAGAAGCACTATAGTGTGATTAATTATTGCTCAACCAAGATGAGCTCCTAGTTTTTTTTCCAAACACTCAGAGCATTACCAGGTTATTTTTAGGCGACACTAATTTGCAGAGTTGCAATGTGGAGAGAGAATTGTTTTAGCATTACAAACCGGAGGTTGTTTTGTTTTTTCTGGTGCAGCTAGACAGGTAGTTAATAAAACTACTGCACTGTTGTTACTTTTGGCAGATATGTGGAACATGGAATATTGCAATTCCTTTTGCAAACATCTTGATCATGTTTTTAGTATGCATTAGTCTAGTTGTAGAAATTGAGCATAATGCTACTTGAGGGAGAGACCATTTTAATGAGTTTCCATTTCCATGCGACTGGGAAGTTTTGTATGTTATTGAAACTTTAGGCAAATGCGCATACACACATTTTGTACTCTCAGAATACTGCATATATAGCCGTCTACATTCTTTTAAAAAACAAGTTGACAATTTGTCCGTCACACAGAAGTTTGGTTGACCCATTTGAGCATGTACCTAAGGCTTTCCAAATGTCTGTTTTTTGCTACACTTCTATAAAAATACATTTTAGTAGTAAGAACCTTGCACAAAAAACTCCTCATCACAGAAATTCTGATGCTTTTGCATGAAAAAGAATATCTGATGGTATTGGATCTTTTGTGATTGTGCAACTAGTTGTCTACCCTTGTGTGTCAGAGCTTTAACCAATAGCAGCATCAATACTGTGACTAAAACTGTTTGGCAAAATCTTGGCATAATAACAGATGGTCAGTTGTATGCCAGCTGCATTTTGTGCTAGATCTCTCAGCAAAACACAATGCTGATGTTCTAGTGGGACAACTGTAGGATGCTTTGGGCCAAAATCTATGTGGGCAATGTTTGAGCATGAAAAGCATAGTCAGAGTTTGGCTTAAATGGAAAATGAACTGATTCAAGTCCAGTTGAAACCTTGTTTGACCTATGTGGAGTGGAACAGCTATCTCAATATATTATACAAATGCGCATATACTATAGATATATATATATATATATATATATTATATATATATACTATATATATATATATCTATATATATATATATATATATATATATATATATATATATATATATATATATATACTATATATACTATATTATATATATATATATATATATATATATATAGTATGTGTGTGTGTGAGAGAGAGAGTGCAGTGCTGGGATCCTTCAGTAACACGCAGTCTTTATCTGTTAAATCATCTCTTTTCCACCCTTAGTTTTTTTGGTTTGTTTATTTATTTAGAAAACATAACCAAGATAGCATTGACATAAAAAATGTTGGTTACTTTTAGCAATATTATTATGTATAGGGTGACAATTTGTCGATTTGATAGCTTGTCAAGTAAATCATGTTATGGAATCATGTTGCTTTATGTTAACTGCAAACATGCCAGTGTGTCTTGTTTATGCTGTTGTGAATGGGGGGAAAAAAAGTTATTTACATTTTTTTATTCTTTTTGGTCGCTCTGTCATAAAGGCTTAGTGACTTTTTTTGTTAAATAAAGAGTAGCTGCCAGTCTTGGTGATTAGCCGTTCCTCCTCCTGCCAGATACACAGACTGCAGTTTATCTGTTTATTGTCAGGGGTCAGAGAGTCACTTCCAACAGGAAGGATGTAAGCGGTCATAAGTTCAAGATTGTTAATGACTGGACTGACATTCTAGTGATTTACAAAGTCCCTGTACTGCTTATACATTTGTACAAAAGGAGATTTAAACATTTGAATATTATTAAATTAGTTATCACTTATACTAAAATATGCTATCAAAGTTATTATAGAAGATAAGTACAAGTAATATAATTATTATATAATTAGAAGGAATTAGATGACCTGTTAAATGTAAAAGCAGTACCTTTGCAAATGAGAACAGAATGCATGTGAAAGTGCCTGCTCAGATGTCATACAGGAAATATCTGGAAACACTGTGGGGCTTCCAAAGTTCAGAAATATCTTTTAGGGGAAAGTTTGGTTTATTTTAAGAGAAAAATCCTCCTCAAAGTGGGTACAAGTTGTGTGTTTTTCCAGTGTGAGATATTCTGACACGCACTCATTCACCAGTAGGCTGGTATCAAGTAGCGGTTCATTTTGCTCTTATTTAGCAAATCCTTACGTAATTTTTATTCCTTTTTTTTTTTTTTTTTTTTTTTTTTTTTTTTTTTTTTTTTTTTTTTTTTTTACAATGAACAAAGAAAACCTCTTTGCAAATTAAAACATTAACGTACGAAAGTGTTTTAGCCTTTTAAATGGTATACTTTACTTACTATACTTGATTTTTCTTTTCTGTTATTCAGTTAGACGAAAAAAATATTTCTATTAATATTGCTTCATACGTTTGACCCCTTTGTCTCTATTTGTTTTGTTTTGTTTGGTTCAGGACTTCAAGTGTGTCCCTTTTAAACAAGCCTTCAGTAATCTATCTAGACTGTGAACTTTTACACCCTCAAATCAGTCTGAGACTCGAGGTAGTCTGTAATTATTATCTTACTATCATATGCTCATGTTTACTGTCATCTGGCCATGTATGAACTAAATCTGGGTTAGTTAGTTTGCCTGTAGCGTTGTTTCATTGTTTTGGCAGAGTACATAGTAAACAATTACGCAGTGACCTATAGTCCTCAAAAGTGCATTATTCTTAGGGATGTTTTGTCAGATGTTCTCATGTCAAGCACATCAAATATTGAAATCGAATGTGTTTTTAAACTCCTAGATGAATCTTCCGCAATAATTTTCTCGCTAAACTTGATGGTTTTCGATTTCAAGTTTTTTTTGGTTTTTTTTGCCCCTAGGCAAAAGAAAGCATATCGTGAGTGTTTGGGAACTGAGCACCGTGACCTATGAAGTTATATGGAAATCTCTAAATCATCGCATAAGAGCATCATTGTATCTTATATACACATACATCATTGGAACATCAAATTCCAGCTCACATGCACCACTGCGTATTCTTCTTTGGTCTGTGAAGTCCATGTTAAACAATTAATGGCAGAAAACCACAGTTTTTATTTGCAACTTGTAGTTTGTTCCCATTTCCCAGAAACATTGGAAAAGCATAATAAACAAACCAGGTTGGTTTATTGACCCACTGACGTATACCATGTTTTGTAATCACAGCTGATCTGGTATTGTTTGGGACATAATGAAAGCACCAGAGCATGAGTGTGCTTGATTTATGTCAGTTTGACAGAAATGTTACGCACCAGCTATGGTGGAATCTGAACTGGAATGGCTAAACCTGGTACACAATAAACCTCAATATAATAACATCCTTTATAGTAATGTGATTTTACATACTAGGAAAATTTGGTTAAGGAAACTGTTAAAATAATGAGTACAATATGCATGTGGTTGATTTAGAATTTCAGGCAGTTTGATTGGCTTGGCTTGTGGTGACTTGTGGGGGATCTTTGATATCTCTCAAGCTGGGTTACATCAATTACTAACATTAGCTGGAAATGTAAATTCAGTCAGCCATTGCTGAGAACCGAATACTGGTGATTTTAAATTTAAGTGTGGGTTTTAACATGACCCTTGATGTTCTGTCTGAATTTACTTTAGCACTCAGGAAATCATATTTAACATTTCTGGCATTTTTATTCTTTGCAATGTACACCATTTTGTCAGCATACTATATGCACTATAGCTATTAAGCTCTTATTTCTATAGTCCTCCGATTACCCGCTATTGCAGTTGATGTAACAATATGTAAAGATTATTTTCTAGCTGAAACAACGCTCATGCTAAAGGAAAAGGGTTTTATTTAATATAATTCACAGTCTACTTAAAACCAATTCATCCTGTATGAGGCATAAATCTCCTTGAGACTTACAAACCCCTCTGTTACTAATAATGAGCAGTACAAAATTTGTGTAATATTTCCTGGTGTGCTGTTTTATATCCACCCAGTTCCAGCTATTCATGGGTAGTTTGGTATTCGATGCAGTGCCTAGACAAATGCCTTACATCGAGTTTGTTTTATGTTGGCTTATTTATTTTATTAGCTGTTAGATGATTTATTATATTTATATAAGGCACAAAATGTAGGCTCTCGAGAGTGGCTCCTAAAGAGATTAAGGCTTTATACAGGTGGGGAAAATGTCTGTATATTGTGCTCTTTTAGTGTTGGATTGCAGCGTTTTTTTCCATGTTCCTTTTTGTGCCATTGGACCTATTATTTAAGTCTAATCTGTTGTAAATATTGATTAGCTCTGCTCTAATTTTTGCTGCCTCATGAGGTAATAATGGACATGGACTTAGGCTTTATACATATCTGTATATTGTGCACTTTAAGTGATTTTTTAAACACAATTTTAGCATTAAAAGTATGATGCTGAAGTGTACTGTGTGCACAGACTGTACACTTAGGCTTTTGTTGTGTTAAGTGCATGTAAGTGGAACTATGTGTAATTGCTCCAGTTGTTATGTTCCGATCAGGAATGTGGCAGTGGCTTCGCTTACACCAAGCATTCCCATGTTTCATAAATGTAGTTCAAGTTGTTTGTTTCTTTCATCGTGACTATTTTAAAAGTAAGACAAACACTGCTGTTTTTGCAAGTGCAGTGATTAGCAAGGGATTAATATTTTGTACTTTCAAGCATCTGAAATTGTGCTCCTTAAACAAGGGGCCATTAGTTTTTAGCATTTCATTGCTTTTTAGTACTCATTTTAAATATTAAGCTTTTTGCTCCCTAATTCTTGTGCCCCTTTCTCTCGGTTTCTATTCTATCTATCCATCTATCTATCCATAGGTCATGGTGATTGTCACTGTGGGGAGTGTAAGTGTCATGCTGGATACATTGGAGACAACTGTAACTGCTCAATAGAAACAGCTCGGTGTGTGTCTGAAGATGGCCGAATGTGTAGCGGACGGGGCAGCTGTTTGTGTGGCCGTTGCCAGTGCACTGAGCCAGGGGCATTTGGGGACTTGTGTGAGAAATGTCCCACATGCGGTGATGCCTGTGCCGCAAAGAGGTACGTTATACAGCTGGTGTTTAGTCATGTGTACATAACTAATAATATCAATAATGTTGGCCACTCACTCCCATGCATACCATGGGAAACTCTATTTATTATTTCTATTTATTTGTCTCCATTTCCTTTGCTTTTTATTCTCCTTACTGTGGATTTTGTTTGTTTCCATGCATTTTTATTTAACTGTTCCAGACTTTTTGTTTGTTATAAACAACATTTTATATCCATTGCATGGCTTGTGCAGGAAACGACCATCTGTTTTGTGTTAAAAATGACAAACAGCTATTGCATGTCTGCTACCTCGTATTTTGTCTGCAGCAAAAGCTGCATTTCTGGATAATGAAATCATTTCTGAAGGACGGCAACTTGTTTGTATGGTTTCAAGAAAACTGTTTAGGATTTACCTATTGCATTTATTTATTTATATAACCTGTTTAGGTTTTTCAATGCATTTATTAAGCAGTTCTTTTTTTTAGTTCAATTCAAATTTGCTTGTCCTGTTTTATTAATTAATGCAGTTTATTATTAACATTTATAAACATCAATTGTTTAAATTTAAATTTTATTGTATATTTGAAGGGGCACGGTGGCTTAGTGGTTAGCACATTCGCCTCACACCGCCAGGGTCCGGGTTCGATTCCCGTCTCGGCCATGTGTGTGTGGAGTTTGCATGTTCTCCCCGTGCCTCAGGGGGTTTTTCTCCGGGTTCTCCGGTTTCCTCCCCGGTCCAAAAACATGCACGGTAGGTTGATTGGCACCTTGGAAAATTGTCCCTAGTGTATGAATGTGTGTGTGAATGTGAGTGTGTGTGTGTGTCCTGTGATGGGTTGGCATTCCATCCAGGGTGTATCCTGCCTTAATGCCCATAGACACCCGAGATAGGCACAGACTCCCCGTAACCCGAGGGAAGATCGGATATAGCGGTATAAGATGAATGAATGAATTAATGTATATTTGAATCAAATCCAAATTAATCTGTTACACTTTTTATTATATTGAGTAACTTGCCATAGATTGAATTTATTGTATTAAAGATAGTAGTAGTAATAATAATAATAATAATTATAATAATTATAATAATAATAATAATAATGCCACTTAATACATTCCTAAGGTAGATCAGATTATAAATATGTTCCACACATAAAAAGGATTGCATTGTACTGAACTGAAAGTCCTGTACCGATCATTTTTGGTACTGTTGCACTCCTATATTTGAGCACATATAAAATACTATTATATAAAAAAAGTAATGTCAAGATACTATTTTTGGTATTCATTTTAAACCTTTTATGAAAATAGACTGAATAAATGTGCTTATTGTTTACAAGCGTGCTAGTAATTCTGGATCAAGTGGTATAACTGAAAGTCTCTTTCCACTCCTGCCATAATGTCCTAATCAGTGTTTTAATATATGTACACAATCCTTATTATTCAAAGGAGCTGCTCCATATTTCTTACATAGTTTATTGTTTATTGATTTGCACAGCGTGATTTCCAAACCAAACTGAAAGTTACTTTAACTCCTCTTGATCTCCACATGTTTCCAAGAGCAATGTGTACACAGTTGTTGTTCCTTGGATAACTTTTGCTCTTTAAAGCTTCTGGGCACGTTGTCCTTCACTAGACTGTGTCTGGTCCCTGACAGAGGTCCTTTGAGGGAATCTACCAAATCTTTTGATGAGTATGAAGATATTTAACCTGGTTTAGTGCTGTAGAACTTGTAAGGTTTTAATTGTATACTACTCAGTGGAGGTGGTAGCTCAGTAGTTAAGTCATTGGGCTCCGGACCAAAATGTCACAGTTCCAAGTCCGAGCACTGCGAAGCTGCCACTAGTTCAAGGCCCTTAACCCCCAAATGCTCAGTCTGCTCCAGCTGTTAGGGTTTGTGTTAGGAAGGGCATTGAGTGTAAAAAATGTGCGAAAACTAATATGTGTACCATCCGATGTGGAGACCCCTAACGGGCGCAGAAAGAACAGGAACACGTATACTCCACATGTCTTTTTGTAGTCGATGATAATTAAATAATTTTTTTCTTTAGGGAATGCATCGAGTGTACCCTTTTCAACACCGGAAAATATGCAGACAACCAAACCTGCCAGCGCATGTGCAAGGATAAGGTCATAGTCAGGGAGACTCTGGGTGAGTATACAACGCATAGAACAACAGTGTTGTCTCAGGGCTGTCTGTGGTTTTCCCACACAGTAATAACTGTGATTAAGGTAGTCTCTCAAAACTATAATTCAAATGACTATTCTGCCTAATGTATCTGAATCGGAGAACATCGGTGAACCCTCAACAACACCATTCATATTATTTATGTAGAGCTTGTATGTGGAAAGCTCCTGGGAAAACTTTTTAATAAGTAATGTGGTTTTACTACTATATTTACTGCAGTCCTACATGGTTGATCTTTATTGTTGTATAGTGGAAAACTTCATACCGGATATTAAGTTTTCCAAAGGAGAAGCCTCCTTTCAATCACAGACAGACATTGATTTTTGTGAGGAAACAAGTTTGGCTAAAGTATGTATATTTTGTGTTGCTCAATCTGGCGGAAAGTATATAGACACCTGACCATTGAACCATGGTCCATTTGTATTTGCTGTGTTGACAATCTACATTCTCCTGAGCAGGCTTTTCTCTAGATTTTTCACAATAACTGTGGGATTTTTGTGCTTATTCAGCAGTAAGAGCACAAGAGGTTGGGCACTAATGAAAGAATGCCTGGCATGAAGTTCTCCCACATCTTTTAATAGACTTCATTTTGTGAGCAGGGGCATTCGGGCCGCTTGGTTTCATTGACAGAAAATCTTAATGCTATGGCATGCAAAAGCATTCTGGGTGCTTCTGAGTTTGTGGTAGCTTTGTGGGATAAATATCATGTATATCCCATATTATACCCATTCTTTCAACGGAGTAATGCTTTGAAGTGAGGCCTGTTCATGTCTTCAGGGAAGACCCGAGGGTTAGAAGTAGTTAAAACTAATGCAGTGTCCAGATCTCACTTCACCACATGTCGTTTTGACTTAAAGCCAGCCGGAGCAGCAGAACCCGAAAACACTGTGTACTAAAGTTGGCGTACGACAAGGCCAGGTCACACTATAATTAGAACAAGAAGAGGAGGTTTTCTTATATAAAGATTATTTTCAGGATTCTTACGGTTTTTAATATGCAATTAAGTTCTTTTCCCATGTCTGCCAGTTCCAGCAGTTTCATGTAAAAGTCATTTATGCAAACACTACACTGCTTGATGGTCTGCAATTTTCTTTCAGTGCCATCAGCAGATTCTCCGCCACTTCTCTTAAGCTTTGTAGTAGGCATTTTTGTTCTACAAATAGTTTCCCAATCCTCTAGTGAGCCCTTGGTTGCACACGCAGTATTAAACATTCAGATTGCTATTGATTGTTGGGTTTCAAGGAACAGGTCATTTCTATTATTCAGCGCACTTACTTCAGGAGACATTTTAGTTGTTTTTGTAAATGTGTTATTAAATAGCGTTCTATTTTAAAGCCATCCCATGCCCTCTAGGTCTTTCATCCTATTATTGTGATTCAGAGGAGCTGCTGCTTTACTTTTAGATGTGTTTCACACTTGCCTTCACTAATGGACTCCACATGTACATTCCAGAAATGATTAGCACAGTGGAGAGTGGACATGACATAGCGACTCTCGGCCCTTAAGGCTCCAGCCGTGTTCCAGAATGTTTGGCTGTAGTGGATCAGTGATTTCAGTATGGAATGTAAGCAGACTTCCAGAAACAATTCACTGGAAGAGTTTTAACATAATAGAGTTGGAAGCACTGCATGTTTTTTCCCCCTCAGCTACAATTTGGACAGCTGTTTTTATGGCAGGAGAGCTTCTCTCATCACACCCCCATCTCTGTCTCTCTCTCGCTCCCTTCTAACCCTTTGGTCTCTTTTGCAGATACGGACGCCCCAAACACTGTATTGTGTTTGTATAAGACTGAAAACGAATGTGTAATGAAGTTCACCTACTCGGAACATGCCAGTGGCCAGTCGATCCTCACTGCTCTTCAAGAGCCAGGTCAGTGTGTAGCCTTTACCTGATATAAACTGCATAACTGTAGTTACATGCATAATCTCTATCTGTTGTTATGACTTAAAAGGAGGAATAAGGCGGCTAATTTTATAATATTAGATAATGTGTGAATAAAAGTCCTTAATATATTACATTGTTTGTGTGTGTGTGTGTGTGTGTGCAGTGTGTGCTGCGCCCCCTGATGCTATGACCGTACTGCTTGCGGTAGTGGGCTGTATCCTGCTAGTAGGCATTGTGTTGTTGGCCGTGTGGAAGTTGGTCATCACCATCCATGACCGGCGCGAGTTTGCCCGCTTCCAAAGTGCGCGGTCACGGGCACGATACGAGATGGTAAACACATTATTGTCTCTTCCTGTAGCACAAGAAATGCCATTGTTTTAGACTTTTGTATTAGACTACTAAAATGAAAACAGTTGTTTTTTTTGTGATCATTCCTCTCTCTCTCTCTCTCTCTCTCTCTGTATACCTATATATGTATGTGTGTATAGATAGATAGATATATATCTATAGATCCTATATCGTTCTTTAAAGCTTCTGGTAGCTTTGTCCGTCACTAGACTGTCTCGTGTGTGTGTATGTTATATATATGTGTGTGGGGTGTGTGGGTGGTGTGTGTGTGTGTGTGTGTGTGTGTGTGTATGTATGTATATATCTATATATATATAGATATATATATATATATATATATATATATATATATATTATATATATCTATATATAGTATATATATATATATATATATATATATGTGTATATATATATATATATAGATCTATATATATATATATATATATATATATAAGTAATTACATTTTTATTATATATTATAATTTTATATATTATATATATATATATATCTATATATTTGTTTTTTTTTTTTTTTTTTTTTTAAATACACATGTTAACCGTTTGTTTCATTCTTTTAAATTGTATACTAACTAGTTGATTTGTTCTTATGTATGAACGGTTTAAGTCTATAATTGTGAACTTGATAAAACGCTACGCTCTGAGTGAAACTGTAAGTCTGTAACTCTCCAGCGAGTCAGTCGGGGGAAAAAGAAAAAAGATTATTTCCCTGTTTCAAAGCCTCAAGTTGCTCTGGCCCACAACCATATGCATTTCAATGAACCCATCTGACCTAGTTTTTCTTCAGTCTCATTCTATCTCTCCATTCCTCTCATCCTCGCAGGCCTCCAATCCCCTCTACAAACATCCCATATCCACTCACTCGGTCGAGACGGCATTCCAAATGTACGGCAAATCATATAACGGAGGACTTCACTGATCTCCGGCCTGCTGGTTGGGGTGGGGACACGGCAGGACCGGTCCAGTTTCGACAGTTTACAGCTTTGTGATGTGGAACAGAGATGGCCCCTTCATAAAAGACTAAAGTGCCATTACAGTGTGTTTTTTTTTTTTTTTGTTTTGGGGGGGGGTCCTTTTCATGAGATCTAATAACTGAACCGCAGGCGCTGAACCGCATGCGTTTTAGTTTTCTCTCATAGAAGACGTACATGGAATAAAAGCAGATAAGACTGATGGACATCCAAAAGAATGGACTACTTGAGTGAAATTGCCAATTCTGCAAATCTAACCACAATTCCTCCACATAGAGGATGGCGTGTGCATTACATTGTGCAGAAAATAAGACATTGATGCCGTAAATAGTGTAACTATAGAGACATGCTTTTTTATTATTTTAACCATGTTTGGTACTAACAGAGCAATAACTTTTCTTAACGTTTAGTTTTGCACATTTTATGGGTTTGTAAAATAAAATATATGTATATATATTAAAATTACACTCCCTGTAGAGATCACTTATGCACCTTTTTTCCAGTTATAATCCAAAAGTTCTGCAGATTCGTAGATCAAGAATCGACTTCACTTAATGCAGGGAAGTCCTGTTAGGACATCTTACTCTTATGTGATTTGTCAGTAACTTTTATACACCCAGTGGTATACTAATTCAATTCTGATATATATTACTGTGCAACAGAGAATGTTTTAAGAAATATAAACAATGATTGTTTATTGTCAATTTACAAAATGCACAGTGTGCGAACGAAAAAAAATGTAATCAATATTTGGTGTTAGTACCTTTTTGAAGAACTAGAAGTAGTGGAAGTGATGGCACGAACCCCACAGAGCCCTGATCTCAACATCATGGAGTGTGTGTGGGATTTACATGAAGAGACAGAAGGATGTGAGAACGTCTACATCCACAGAAGATCTGTGTTTACTTCTCCAAGATGGAACAACCAACCAGCCGAGTTCCTTCATAAACACTGTGTGCGAGTGTACCTAGAAGAATTGCTGCTGTTTTGAAACCAGTGTTCACACCAAATATTGATCTGATTTCCATTTCTCTTTTCTTCATTCACTGCATTTTGTTCATTGATGAAAGTAAATAATTAACACTTCTTCCATTTTTGAATGCCTAAAACTTTTGAACATTACTATTTATACTTGTTCCCTAAGGATTATAATAGTGTCTTAGTGTATAGTGTATCAAGTTCATTTAGGTCTGTCTGTTATTCTAGTCATAATTTTGGAAGATGTCAAAGCAATTCGAGTTTAATTTGCACTGCAGTGACAGAAACATCCACTTGTTTCTCCATGACTCATGTCTGCATTTAGCTGAACCCAATATGAGCTGGAGGGAAGCTATGAGTAAATAAATTGAGACAGGGTCTAAAAATACTGACACTTTATATGGAGTGAAGGGTCTTTAGACACAGATGTCTACAATAGTAGGTAATGAAAATTAAATAACACTAGTTCAATGCTTGAGGATGGTCAAGTCTTCGGATAAAAGATGGTATTCTATTGTGTTTTATACATTTTCCTTTAACAGCAGCAGCGTAAGCAGTCTGACTCGGATACATTATTTAGCATGCTAAATCTACGCCGTTTGTTTGTTCACACAGAATTCACGTCATGATAAATGACAGGGCGGCTAAAAATTTAGTGTTTTCCAAAATCAGCACCTTCAAAAGTGTCGCTTTATATCATATCGATTTACTAATATTACAAACTGTATTTATTTAAAAACTACATGTTATTCATTTATGATTATATTATATAATATCGTATTATTATTCATTCATTCATTCATCTTCTACTGCTATATCTAATCTTCCCTTGGAGTCACGGGGAGCCTGTGCCTATCTCAGGCGTCTATGGGCACTAAGGCAGGATACACCCTGGATGGAATGCCAACCCATCGCAGGACACACACACACACACACTCATACGCACATTCACACACTAGGACAATTTTCCAAGGTGCCAATCAACCTACCGTGCATGTTTTTGGACCGGGAGGAAACCGGAGAACCCGGAGAAAAATCATTCATTCCGTTTTTAACGAAGAACCGTGCCGTATTATTCATTCATCTTTAGTAATGTTTATAATGCTACCACTTTATCCGATCTTCCCTCGGGTCACGGGGAGTCTGTGACTATCTCAGGTGTCTATAAGCATTAAGGCAGGATACACCCTGGATGGAATGCCAACCCATCGCAGGGCACACACACTCTCACATTCATACATTAGGGACAATTTTCCAAGGTGCCAATCAACCGTGCATGTTTTTGGACCGGGAGGAAACCGGAGAACCCGGAGAAAAACCCCTGAGGCACGGGGAGAACATGCAAACTCCACACACACATGACCGAGACGGGAATCGATCCCACCGTGTCCCCCTGTTTTTTTTGTTGTGACAGTTAAATAGGTTTTTTTTTAAATGCAGCTCAACAAGTGTATATTGAAGCCTTTCCTTGTCAGTAGTGAAATATATGATGTCAGGCTCTAATACGGTCAACTTAAACAACTTTTTGATTTGGTGCAAATAAATGTACTAGTCAAGGATAATTACAGAAATGGTCACGGCTGGTTATGACTGTGGAAGTTTGTTTATTGTTTATTGCACCATCATGCCACAGGAAGTTTACTGACTTAATTATTTTCAATGAACGGATACAGGAATGGACAGAACAAGGACAAACCTTTTAGGTTTGACTGGAGAAGAAAATTGCATGGCTAGACTTTTTATTAATGAATTATTTTAAGTGTTGTGTTTGCAGATTAGTAAAGGTATTTATTTGTTTATTTTAGTTTGCAGTAATTACTAATGTATTCCTGTACATATTTCTTTCCATCTAGATTTGGGTTGATTGTTACTCTCCAATAATTAATTGGAGGGTGAATCAAAAACCTTGCTGAAGTGTAGTGACTTTAAAAGCATAAGAGTCATATATTGTTCTTAACAGTGGGTTCTGAAGTGTTGTCCAAGTTCAACATCCCGTCTGTGTGCGCATGTGAAAGAATGAAAGGAAAACATTCATTTTGAATGCACTTACTCGTTTCAGAAAAACTGGGTGTTTGTTCCCTTTTAAATATTTAGCTTATGAGGGGGGAAAAATGCCCAAGTGCCTTGCCTGCATTAAACAATGTCAGTTACTCTCAAAGCCAATGCAAACAGGATGAGGAAATGCAGAAAGTGTCTTATTACAATGTAAGCATGTAATTTCATAGTTACTGTACAATGTCGAATGGTTGCAATAGTTTATGTTCACATGGTAACCATTGAATGCTGGACTAGCTCGATTTTTTCTTTAATTATATGTCACAGCACATGGCTCTGAGTGCTTTGAGGGGTCATAAGTGTAGGCCTAGTTACTATATATAGAATTATAAACACAGAAGTCCATGAGCACAACCCTGTATTATTTTACAGCCCTGTAGTTAAATGCGAAGTGCAAAGTTTGCTTTGCAAGGATACGTGCAGTGCCCAGACTGGAGTGATGTCACGCGCTGACTGGGAGGACCTCTTTCTCAGACAGAGGAAATGAAAGTGACCAAGTATAAAGAAAAAAACTGTGGATTAGGGCCAGTGTGAGGTAAAGCAGTGCTGTGAATGGAGATACTCTACTTTCTGGTTAAAATACTATAGAGTCCGTTTTGAATGCTGTTTACTTCCCAAAATTCCTTACATACAAAATATAATTTTATAAATGGTAAAGAAGGGGGGCACGGTGGCTTAGTGGTTAGCACGTTCGCCTCACACCGCCAGGGTCCGGGTTCGATTCCTGTCTCGGCCATGTGTGTGTGGAGTTTGCATGTTCTCCGCGTGCCTCAGGGGGTTTTTCTCCGGGTTCTCCTGTTTCCTCCCGGTCCAAAAACATGCACGGTAGGTTGATTGGCACCTTGGAAAATTGTCCCTAGTGTATGAATGTGTGTGTGTGTGTGTGTGTGTGTGTGTGTGTGTGTGTGTGTGTGTGCCCTGCGATGGGTTGCCATTCCATCCAGGGTGTATCCTGCCTTAATGCCCATAGACGCCTGAGATAGGCACAGGCTCCCCGTGACCCGAGGGAAGATCGGATACAGCGGTAGAAGATGAATGAATGAATGAAATGGTAAAGAAATTATTTAAAAAATATATATTACAGCAACAATTATTATTATTATTGTTGTTGTTATAACAACAATGATAGTAATAATAATAATAATTATTATTATTGGTATTCTTATTAAATGGTTAAATGATTATATTATTATTAATAATTGGTATTCTTATATTATTAAATACATCCTTTGTGCGGTATTTACCATTTAGCTAAACTATTTTTTTAATACAAATGGATAATAAAGTAAGGTCTACTATTTACATCAGAGTAAACGTGTATGTTTAAATAAAGCCTATAAATTATTAATAATTATTAAAACTAAATTAAAAAAAATTAATATTTCCCGTACAAGACAAACAGATGAATGATGCCACTTGCTGGACGAATATAATGGTTTCCACACTGGTCAAGTAAACAAACTATATACAGTCATTTATTGTGAGCTTCTGCCACCTTCTGGACAAAGATTAATAAAAAAAAGTGTAATAAAAAAAATTTCTTATGATCAATGTAGTCATCTAATAGTCGGCAATTCATTAACATGACCTATGAAATTCTTACAGAGATCTTAAAGAATACATTAATACTTCCTCAATTTTCATAACCATGTAAACCATGCATTCTTTTTTTTTACTCACTTTCGAGAGCAACTTTAAGACTTCCTGAGAAAATTAGGTATGAGGGAGAAATACACAATGAGAAACCAGCCCATCACAGGGTAGCGTGCACACACACACACACACACACACACACACACACACACACACACACACACACACACACACACACACACACACACACACACACACACACACACACACATACTACTGTTTGAACCAGAGGGATTTTAGAGTATGTATCCACAATACTGCCTATTTGACCCTATACTAACTTGAACATAATATAAGTTAGAATTTATTTATTTATTTGTTTGTTTATTTATTCATTTATTTATCTCAGATTTACCAAGACTTTTATAAGATGATTGCAACATATCTATGAAAGTGAAAAGTTTCATTTTGGACTGCAGTTTTAAAGCTGTCATAAACAACCCTTAATTGAATAAAGATTCATAAAAACTTTGGTAGGTGAATGTTATTTATTGTTCTATATTACGAAACACCTCCGGATAATAACCGGATATAAACATTGACAAAATAACATTACACAACCGTATGGGCAATGATATACAGACAGGCTCATAAAAACAGTATTGCTGATTGCTTTTTTATATATTACCTTAAAAATGATAATACTCATTTGAATGTTTGCTCTACTTTGTTTTTGTTTTTTTAATCGACAGTTTTTTTTTTCAGAATAGATGAATATCTTCAAGAGTAACGGTCTCTATGATTATGATAATTTCCCAATATCACCTTACTTATCGAGAAAATTCCTACTCACTGTAATTCCCACAAAGACTGAACAAATGAGCAATGTCTTAACCGCACATTGGTCACGTCATATGAATCATCTGTGTCTAATCAAATGCTGCTGTGAGGACAAAGGTATGGAAACAGACAACATACTTAATGAAGTAGCATTTATATACATTGACCGTTGTCTTGCTTATTAAATTAGCTTGAAATATTTAAATCCCAAACATATTGTCATTTTATCCATTATATGGAAAAAAATGAACCTGCTTTTTTTCTTTATGGCTGCAAATGCTTATACACTTCAGAGTATTGTTATTCACAAACTTTGTTGCTTGTGTAAGAGAGGGCCTTGAAATAACCATAAAAAAAAAACTTACCATTTCTACTAATTTAATCTTTGTTACCCTTTTTTATTACCAGTCTGCAAATTTAAAAAAAAAAAAGAAAGAAAGAAAAACTAATTTACAGATGCAATTTACATTTCATGTAAGATCACCTGCAATACATGTCATTTACTTAATAGAAACATAATTAGATAGGTATATTGGTCCTTTGGATATGTCCTTTACTGCAGCATTAATTAGATGATGAAGATACTTATGGACGTATAAACCCACCCTAAAGCTTCTAATGACGTGATAATGTCGCACAGTTCCATTCACCTACACACAACATATTCAACTATTATTATTTTAAATTATTATTATTATTATTATTATTATTATTATTATTATTATTATTATTATTATTATTATTATTATTCGTATTATTATTATTACCGTTATACGTCCACGACGGAGGGAAGTAAATTCTATGTATGCAAGTATGACCATACCCTAAAACTTTACCATACCCGAAAAACACGGTGATAATATTGCAGTCCATGACAGCAGCTGATTGTGTGTGTGTGTGTGTGTGTGTGTGTGTGTGTGTGTGTGTGTGTGTGTGTGTGTGTGTGTGTGTGTGTTTGTTGTTTATCAGGATCCTGGCAGTCTCCTCCCCCTGAGGATGTCGGTCCTCGGGCGCGTGCACGTTTCCAGCTGTTATTAGGGATCGGAGCAGTCGCCGTGTTCTCTGTCGTGGGCGCTGCGCTCGTGCTGCTCTCGAGATGCTGTACATGCACGCTATAACCGCTTTGCTCGCCTTATTATGCGTCGTGAAGGAAACGGAGGCCTGGGGATACAAGAATGGAATTCTTCACAACTCCATCTGGCTTGGTAAAAAAAAAACAAAAAAAAACAATTGTTTTTACAGATATGTGTTTTATAACTTTTGCTATATGACTGATTAAGTTGGATTAATTATGTAAGTAAATAAGAGTTGGGGTGGTGTGGGGGACCAAATGTACCCACACGGATAAGAATATCTGTTTATTTTTATTTTTAAATCTAGTTTTTTTTCTAGTCTGTCTATTTAACATGTGTAAGATGCATTATAATCAGTGTACGGTGAGAGGTATAGTAAAATAAATGTGTGTGTGTGTGTGTGTGTGTTTAGTGTTAGTGTTGGCCATTTACTCACATTATGAGACAGGCATTTATGACTGTCTCAGTGCTGAGAGTCCATCTTTCCTCTGTGGGAGTCTTGTAAACTGGGGGAAGTGACCTCAATGTCTTACGCACTGGCAAAGCAACATTCAAACCACACTGTGGTAATTACATCAGAACAATAGAGGCATTCATCATTATAGCCTCAGGATTTAGTGACTCGCTAATATCTGAAGCGTGTGTGAGCATCCTTTTTCATTTACCACCATGGCACTAACGCCTAGGTGATTTTTACTTGGAAATGCCAAAGCTCAGGATGAAAGAGGTATAACTGTAGAGGATTTTTTTTATATAGATTACTGGTACATTTGGTACATGTTTTACAGGGAAAAAAACTGTACAACTCCTTGATGTTCTTCATATTCCAGCAAACTCTTACACGGCGCATCTGGAAACCATATACAAACTCAGCTATACATCAGAGTAGTTTCCTACATTCAAATCTTTTGTATGGTGAGCTGCACTTACCCTATGCACTTTTCTGTTCAGGGGCACCTTGATGAAAGCAACATGTGAAACTTTAAGTGATGTGAAGCAGGCTATAGCTTCTATGGGATCGTCTTCTAAGGGTCAACTTGATCACATCAAACCTTTGTCTCCACTGTTTTAGTTCAGCTGTTTTCTTCTTTTGGCAGCGCGTAATTGTAATCAAATGCTAACAATTCTCAAAGAAATTTTGCTTTACACGCTATCACTTGTGGGGCAGCCCACTAATGCTGATAACAACCGTAAATAATGTGTGCTTTTCCTTTCTCATTGCAGAGCAAGCAGCTGGGGTGTACCACCGGGAATCCCGCAAAGGGAGATACCAGCTGACATATAAGGAGGCCAAAGCTGTGTGCAAGTTTGAAGGGGGTTCCCTAGCCACGTACGATCAACTTGAAGCTGCCAGAAAAATAGGTCTTTATTGCCAGTTATTTTGTTTTGAAGCTGATGCTCAAATCTGTGCTGTAGTTCATAAAAAAATAGAGATCCCTTTAATCTGTATTTTGCAGTGTCCTAGAATAACCATTAAATCATTTCCTCACTTGACTGTAAGTATCTTAGGCCTGTTAAAATCATCATTTCTAACTTTATGGGGGGATCTGCACTTCTTATCTTTGTAGCTCCCTCTTTTTTTTGCCAAAATGTTGTTTTTCATACATCACTATATCAGATCCTTAATAGCAGATGCCCTGCACATGACTATATCCCATGGGAATTGTTTCAGATGTAATTAACTACATAATTTCTGTGCAACTATTAGGAAACACTGCTTTGTGACCAGAACATGATTCATCAGATTATTTGGAATGAGGCATGACCGAACATTATCAGATTAATCTGGGAATCATTTATGGGGTCTGGGACTTATTTATAATAACTATGATGAAATATAATGATTATACCATGCATAAAAATCCAGATGAACTGTGAAGATTTTTGTAAAATAAAAAGGCAGATAGGGATATAGATAGAACATAAAAGTTAGATACAGCTTCTGCAGCCATTTCAATTCAGTTTTACACACATCTCTGACTCTGAATATTTTCGGATTGATTTGGTTTCGTCTTACATTTTCGTAAAGATTTTATTGGTCTGGGAAAAGCTATCTGTCTCTGTAGGCTTTAGCTGCAGCTGTAACAGATCTGTGGACATTTACAACATTTGGCAGACAAACTTAGCCAGAGCAGCTTACAACTGAGCACTTGAGGGTTAAGGGCCTTGCTCAAGGGCCCACTAGTGGCAGCTTGGTGGTGGTGGGATTTGACCCTGAGATCTTTGGGTCCAAATGCCAATGCCTAACCCCCGTGCTACCACCTCCCAGTGGAGATCTGTTGTGCTTCATAATAAATAAATTAGTAAGGCATATTCTGTTTAATTTATAATAATAATAATAATAATAATAATAGTCATTATTATTATTAATTATTATTATTATTATTATTATTATTATTATTGTGACATGGTCTAAATAAAAATATTGCTTTTCTTTCCAAAGGCTTTCATGTGTGCGCAGCTGGATGGTTTGATAAAGGTCGTGTGGGGTATCCGATTGTGAAACCTGGATCCCACTGTGGATTTGGAAAAGTTGGAATTATCGATTATGGTTATCGGCTAAACAAAAGCGAGAAATGGGATGTCTACTGCTACAACCCTAATTGTAAGTTATCCTTAAAGAATAAACAAATAAGTAGTCATGATGTCATTCCGGGAATAATGCTAATGCAGTATTATATATAGTATTTTCACAGTCTAAATTCTTTTGACTTTTTGGTTACCAAAGGCTATGAAAGTTTTGGTGGGCAATCATTCTGATGTTTGTTACCTACCAGAGAAAAAATTTAATTCCAATCCAGACATAACTTATTTGACCTTATTTAGACATGAGGGAAGATGATAGTAAGAGAACATGTGAGTCATGATTGTCCCTCAGTGTGTGAATGAGAGTGTTTATTAGTTCGCTGGATCCACCACAACCCTAACTATAGACGACAAGGATGAGAAAGTGAATAGCCATCAAAAGATTTAGTTGAAGCTATTTGATTTTGTTTATGGATTAGACAAGTGAGTATTTGATACTCTATACAGCGTATTATTTTGTCTTTATAAAACTATGGGTTTTTGTCTGATAAAAATCTGAGTGAAACGTTCCTCATAACACCATTTTTGTCTATTACAAATGACAGAAAAAGTGCATATATACATTTCCAATTTGGTCTCACACCCTAGAGTAAATTTACATTTTAAAGGTAATTATTCTTTTTTAAAAATGACTTAATATACTTTCTACAGCAAAAGAGTGTGGAGGTGTGCATACAGACCAGAAGAAGTTTCTCCAGTCACCAGGTTATCCTGATGAGTATCCTGACGAGCAGATCTGCTATTGGCACATACGCGTGCTATACGGCCAGAGGATTCGTCTGCAGTTCCTTGATTTTGACGTCGAGGATGACATAGGGTGCATCAGTGATTTTCTGGAAATCTACGATAGCTATGATGATATCTCAGGTTTTGCTGGAAGGTAGGAAGACGTTGATTCATGATCTTATCTATACTCAGATTTCTACAAAGCCTGACCTGTGTATGGTTTGTAGGTATTGTGGAGATGAACTACCTGAAGATTTTCTCAGCACAGGTAATGTATTTTACCTTCACCTATTTTATTTCACCATTCTCCATATTATTCATCTGAGATTTATTCTGCTATAAGTGGAATATTTTCTGTCTCTAATCAGAATCTTGCCTTTTCACCAGGAAACGTTATGACACTAAAGTTCCTTGCTGATTCATCTGTGTCTGCTGGAGGTTTCAGGCTACAGTACACTGCAATTGATTCTTCTACAAGCTCACACAATGGCACAAACATTTCCACTTGATAATTTCTTTAGTAGCTGTTGGTTTATCAATGTATTGTTTTGGATATTTGTTTTCAAAATTGTAATTCTCCATTTAAAGATATGTGTAGGACAGTAATCTCCTTTTGTTCTTTACTTTTCTCTGGAAAATCATTAGATTTTTCTAAAGCCTAAACTGGACACAATCTTACAGTGTATTCTAAAAGACTTTTATATGTTTCTAATGGGGATTGAACTTTTATATGTTAAATCACTTTTGTACTGAACTGGACAGTGTTATGCATTTAATTGAAATAAATTTTTAACAGCATTTTTTGAACATATTTCTGTAAATGTATGATCAGGGGTAAAATTGAAATATATATATATATATATATATATATATATATATATATATATATATATATATATATATATATATGTGTGTGTGTTATGTGTGTGTGTGTGTGTGTGTGTGTGTGTGGATGTGTGTGACTGTGTGTGTGTGTGTGTGCGCGGAGTTTATAATATATATATAAATATATATATATATATATATGTATGTGTGTGTGGTTGTGTTTTGGTGTGTGTGTGTGTGTGTGTGTGTTCGTGGCGGCATGTGTGTGTGTGTGTGTGTGTGTGTGTGTGTGTGTGTGTGGTGTGTGTGTGTGTGTGTTAGCACGTTCGCCTCAAAACCGCCAGGGTCCGGGTTCGATTCCCGTCTCGGCCATGTGTGTGTGGAGTTTGCATGTTCTCCCCGTGCCTCAGTGGGTTTTTCTCCGGGTTCTCCGGTTTCCTCCTGGTCCAAAAACATGCACGGTAGGTTGATTGGCACCTTGGAAAATTGTCCCTAGTGTATGAATGTGTGTGAGTGAGTGTGTGTGTGCCCTGCGATGGGTTGGCATTCCATCCAGGGTGTATCCTGCCATAATGCCCATAGACGCCTGAAATAGGCACAGGCTCCCCGTGACCCGAGGGAAGATCAGATAATAGCGGTAGAAGATGAATGAATGAATGAATTTAGTCTAAGTTTAGTCATTTAATGTGTGTGTTTTGTTTATTCTGTAATATTTCCTACTATTAAATTATTTGAACGGTTATTTGAAATAAAGCAGACAATATTACTTGTGAATGTACACTATGGCTATTAAAACTCCCAAATAGTCCGTTAACTTCAGAACGCCAATGAGCGGCTCGAGAGAAGCAAGTTTTTGTCATGAATTATTCATGAGTAGGCGGGGTTTAGGCGGGTGAAAGGTGAAGCTGCTCAGCGCGCCTTGTTTGGCGCCAGCGTTTTCGCGGGATTGCCGAGGAAAGAGACTAGAAGTTCCCCTCTGCTGACAGCCACGCGTCATTTTTACCAGCAGAAAAAACCGTCGCTGATTTTACCGCTATAAGCGTTCCGTCCACGATAACGCCGCGTTTTGATGGTTGTGTTCTTTTAGTGTCGATGAGGTGAGAGAACACTACTTTTTTCTCTCTCCCCATTGCTTCCTAGTTAGCTGCAGTGTGTCCTGGACAGGGGGTTGGGTAAATGAGCTTAGCCTCCATGCGCATGATCTGAGACCGCAAAAAAACAAAAAACACTTCGAATGCCTAAAATGAAATATAGTCTGTTTTCAGTCTGCTGTATCTAAAAGACTACACGCTAATTATTTGTTTGGGGGGGGGTCATTACGCAAGTACAGATGTTATTAGCTGGGTGTTATTAGCTGGCTCCACATTGTTTACACGGTTTGCTACACGAGAACGAGGTCCCTGAACGTGTAGCACATGTTAAACTGAACTCTCCGTTTATGGAGAATGGGGGAAATATATCTGACCAAAAATGTCTGTCGTTACGCAATCTTATTTTCAATCACTTGGCTAGTCAGTCACTTAGCAGGGAGGAGGCAGAGAAGCTAGCTTCGGTACCACATCCGTTTCCACTCATCAATACTGAATAGCTTTTTTTTCCCTGATACACAGCAACACTTTTATATGCAGATGTGTTGTGGTTATGTAGAATCGTATTTGCAGATTTGCTAAGCTTGCTATCTGCCTTAAATCTGTGATTAAATGTGATTAGAGTGTAGGTGTATTTGTAATTAGATAGCACAATGTGCATATAAATCATCGTTTAAATACCGCATTTGGTCATTAAGCACTTGTGATCTAATGAAGGTGTTTGTTAAATGTTCTGCTTTTTTGAAAAAAAAAAAAACGTGTATTTTGAGTTAGTTTATACTATGAAATGCACAAGTCTATACTAATACCTGGGTCTAAAATTGGTGCTTGCAGGACCTGAGGATGATGGCCACAGTTCCCATGTCCAGCTCCAGCATTCTTCCTCTCCTCAGGACTCTGGAGGACAGTTCAGCCGGCGTATCCGAACAGACCGATGCCTACCTTACTATAGCCAAGTGAGTGATCGAGGCCCTAATCACTTTGTTTGGTTGTTGATTTGTGGATATACTCACCGTTGTGAAGCTGTAGAACATTCAATACAATCCTGGATGTTCATCACTGAGCTCGTTTTGTTTGCTCTTTTTAGTCGTCTCAGTGGAGAAGATGGGCGGCAGTTGTTTCCTTTAATCGTTAAGCACTTTTCACTCCTGGGCAAAGCTTTTCAGGTAAGAAATCTGATGGCATTCTTGTGTATTCCTTATTTTTTATTATATTCTGCCAGGCACTATTAATTATACTTTTTTTGTAAAGTAAGAATTTCTCAGTTCATACTTGACATTTTGTTCTCCCAGAGACACATATCTAGTCCGAATGAGGAGTTAAGCCAGGCTGCGCTGCAAGCGCTGGGCTTCTGTGTCTTCAACTCAAACATTGTTTCTGGAATTCCTGGTAATATACAGAGTTTAGTGATCATAGAGTTACAATACAAGTCATAAATATTTTCCTACTAGTGTTTCAGATGCATTTGTTTTTCGTTTTTTAGGTACTTTTGCAGAGGAGATTTTGCTGGCCCTTTGTGCCTTGGTGTTAAAGTCAACTGACAAGAACACATGCACACGAGCATTATGGGTCATTTCAAAACAGAATTTTCCTGTGGATGTTGTTGCCAAGAAGGTTGGTCAACAAGACATTGTTTTTTTTTGTTTCATGTGCTTTTGCTTTTTGCTGTAAAACATGTTTGCATTTTTCTTCATCTTTTTAGACACCAGATATACTGAAGACTCTAGGAGCTCTGCAGACGAAAGACATCCAGTCAGTCTTGACTGATCATGAGTCACTGAATGTTGTCATAAAGTAAATACTTAAATTTTTAATTTTATATATATGTGTATATATATATATATATATATATATATATATATATATATATATATATATATATATATCTATATATAATAAATGCTCCTAAATAATATACCTTTGTGCTCATTTTGTTGTGAAATCTATTATTTGATTCTCTTACTGTCATTATTTGGGATAAATGCTATATGCATGGACCTCTGCTACCAAAAATGTCAGAACTATTTAATACCAGAAAGTAGATTATTTAGATATGTCTACTTTGTTTATGTTTAGTTCTTCTTGCGCTGAATTTACTGATTTTTTTTTTTTAATCCTGTCTCCTGCTTTATATATTTTAGCTGGGTTTAATATTGATAACTCAAACTTGCAGGTGTAAATATTATATAAAAGCAATGTTTACACCCTGTTTATTTTGATTACAGGCTGCTAGAGCAGGCCCCTGTTCAGATGAGTGACGGAGCAGTATTGTGGATTAAGATGGTTATACCTCTGGTAGTTCACTCGGCCTCGAAGGTGCGCTTGCGTGCGGCTGCAGCACTGGAAATGGGCATGCCTCTTCTTCTGGAGAAACAGCAGGAGGTGGCTGCCATTGTAGAGCCTATGATGTCTTCTGTAAGTCTGTCCTTCACTTTTTGTTTATTTTGCAAAGACACAGCAAAAGCAATAGGCTTGTTATTGTTCATTGCATTAAAGCAATTTGCCCTTGGATAGGATTCTGTTATGGGTTTTTTATGGTAGTCAGTTTATCTATTGTTTACAAAAGTGTGGGTTTATTAGTTTGTATTTCTTTCATAACCTTTCATTAATCGAGACCATGTATGGTGTGTGTTATTTATTTATTTATTATTTTTTTAACTTTTTTTTTTTTTTTTTTTTTTTTTTTTTAGAAACTTATCCCTGAGATGCAGAAACTGTTTTCCACTAAGAATGAGAGCAATGTGCTGAAGCTCTGGCCTTTATTTGTAAAGCTTTTGGGCAAGGTAAAGCACAGGTTCATGTCAGTGATGCACTTTCTTGAAGTCATGAAGAAAGATGAGATTCAGCTAAATGTGTAATGTGTTGTCTTTTAGTTGCTCCACAAAGGAGGTGCCTTCATAAACTCGCTGCTCTATTTAGAAGAGCTGGGCTTCCGTAGCTCTTCCCCCAGCATTAAGAAAATTGCCTTCATTGCCTGGAAGAGCCTTATTGATAATTTTGCTCTTAATCCAGGTGAGCATTTGGCCAAACTGCTACAAATGTCATCCTTGTATTTTTGTAAAAAATATTTATTTATTTTTGTCCTTTTACTGTGGATTATTAAACCTATTTTATTTTACCTATTAAACCCGGTTAAATTTTTTTCCAGACATTCTTTGTAGCAGCAAGCGACTAAAACTGCTCATGCAGCCACTTAGCTCCATCCTTGTGAGAACCGAAGCCTTGCTGCTCACCAAATTAGAAGTGTGGTGGTATCTCGTGGTCAAACTGGGCCCTAACCTGTCCGCTAACTTTGAACAGGTAAATCAGAATGTCATGTAATTTACAATGTAAAAGAATTAATGTGATTAAAGAAATTTTCAAAGTTTAGAAAAATTCTAACACATGAAACTTGTATGTATAAAGGTTGGTGTTCCACTGCTGCTTAGTACTCTTCCTCAAAATGCCCCATTTGGGTCTTCAGCCACTCCTGTTAGAAACGCAAGCCAGAGCAATGGCATTGGACTAGTTACTCCTAAACCAGGTATAGGGAGCGTCTCTGGACATTTATGATGTTTTATGTTAAATTCTACATGTGTTAATCTTTCTCCTTTCATTTCAGGTGTTTCTTCATGTAGCAGTCCAGGTTCTAGCTCACGCCTGAGCATTAGCAGCGGGAATGCCCCACAGTCTTTCCCCTCCATCCAACTGCTAGGGCTGGAGATGTTACTACACTACTTTCTAGGCTCACAGGCTAGTGCTGCTGCAGCCAAGGGCAGTCTTCAACTCAGTCTTGGTAATGAACAGTGCATGTCTTTTCTTACTTTTTATGTTTGAATTCCGTTAATGTGAATAATTCTGACTGCTTACTTATTAATAATTGTGGCTAGATATCACAACTTTCTACAGCACAGAGTCTATATGTGAGCTTTATTCCAAACTAATTCAACCTTTTTTTTTTTTTGCTGTTTCAGAGCCTTTGACGCACAACCTTCTTAGCAGCCAGTCTTTTTTCAGCAAGCATTCCTCCACACTCATTGCTGCTGTGAGAGATGGCTTCATCTCTGTGGGCAAAGAGGCTCCAGGTACTCAATCGTCCTAATGTGCAGTGCAGTTAGGTTTTAAGAATCACTAGTGTGCCATTTCACACAGTTTTTATTCAATAATTTTTATTTTGTATTACTAGTAGTAGTTAATAAAGTTTACCTTTTACTTGCCATTATCCTGGGTAATGCTGAGGATTCCTTAACGTTTTCAGTCTGTATGTGACTTCAGAGAATCCCTTAATGTTGTGTGGTTTTATGTGTAGCCTCTTGCTGCTTTAAGATGTAATGTAATGTAAGCCCTTCACTGTCATGTTTTTTTAACTCCCGAAATCATTTAAAATAAGAACTGTTTCGATTATAACTAGGGCCATTTGAATAATGATAATTTAAGCAATTTGACATACTCTCTTTGGAGACAATAGAATGACTGTGCAGTTGCCATCCCCTCAGAGTGACTGTTTTTGCTTTTGTTGCTGGGTAGATGGTTTTTATTTTAAATGTATTTTGTACATTTATGCAGTCATTTCATTCTATTAGCTCCATATGGCCTGTAATGTATATCAGGCTGCTGGTTTGATTTGCCTTTGTACAATATTTATTATTTATAAATATTATTTAGCTTTTATAGAACTCCTGAGAAACACTTTTTTTTGTCAAAAAAAGTTTGGTTGTCCATGCTGTGCAATCACATTTTCATACTTTTGGACATTTTAATTAAATGTTTTGTACAATTGCTTTGTTTAGAAGCATTGCTGAGTCTGATCTGGATCAGCCTCATTGGCCATGTCAGTACAACAATAGAGGCTGGTAAGATCTTTGGTCATCTGTAAATTTGAATAAATACTTATGAAGGACCCCTGTTGGTGTTTAAGCCTGCATCTGTTCCTTCTTTGTTGTTCCTTTTTTAAACAGCTGGTAGTAAGAAGGAGAGACAGGGTTCAGAAGTACTTACTCTTCTGCTGCAGGCCCTACAGTCTATTGTGTCCTCTGAAGCCCTGCCAGCTCCACGGGCTCTGGTAAATCGTCTCACTTTGCAAGCACTATTTGAGGTTCCTAAATCTTGGTATGCGAACACCTGTGGATTTTGAATACTTATAGAACCCTAAGAAATGAGAATGTTATCAAAAGTGATCTTTATTTATTTTTAAGTCCATACAAAACCTTTAACAATTTTTTTTGGACTCATCCCAGATAATGTTTGACACTGCTGTCAATGCTGTGTTTTTTTTTTTTTTTTTTTTTTTTTTTTTTTTTTTTTTTTTTTTGGTCCTATACTATAGGCCTTGCTAGAAGCTACTGTGAAAGCTATTCCTCAGAAGGTGCTGGGGTCTGCTGCATATCAAGTAGCTGACATGGATGTCTTGAATGTGAGTTTGTGTTCAGACACTGTTTTCAGATAATCTTTTTATAATACTTTGAATAATAGCCTTTTTTTTAAACAGTTCTACAATCTACTCCTTATTAATGACTCATAATGTAAACCATTTCTTCCCAGGGTACTCCAGCGCTTTTTCTGATTCTTCTCTTCTACAAGAGTAGTATGCTCTCATCATTTGTGACCGATGAAAGGTAAGTTCTTTAGTAGCTTGCCTTTTGTGTGCTGCTTTTGTTACAATTTAAATTTGGCTTTTGAGCAGTAACGATCGGTAATGAAAGCCTTTAAGCATTGTTTAGTAATAAGAATGCATTTACTGCCTTCTGTTTATTACCTTTTTGTTTCCAATCTTATAGGTTCTTTGTGTGCCTTGGAGACCCTTATCAATTGTGGTCTCTGTGGTCCTACGTCTCCCCTTGCCTTTGGGGAGTCAGTTTTGGGGACAATCAGTGACCGTGCAGAGGCCGTGGAAAACCGAGAGCATCTGTGGAGAATGTGGACCCTTGTTGTAAACCCTTTAACTGATACCATTACACAGGTTTGTTTTGTGCTTGTTGTAGATACCTGTTGTGTATTTTCATTTTGGGCATGCAGGTTAATCTTTTCTTTTTATCTTTTGTTTTTTTTTTTTTTTTATTTTTTTAAAGACAAATGAGGTGAATCAAGGAGATGCCCTGGAGCATAACTTTAGTGCAATTCATACTGCCTTGATGTTTCCCATTTCCCACCTTTTGCCTGGCTTGGGTCTTCCACAAGTCAGTAACCATCTGCTTTCCCCCCCCATACGATTTTGGCTTTATAATTCCTCTTTTACATAATTTTTTACAGATTACAGTTTTACTGTCATTTCTACAATAGATGACTCAGAAGACGATGCTGAGCACTTGGTCTCGACTGTACAAGGCTTTTGCTCGCTGCTCAGCTCTCGTGGCTACAGCAGAAGAGAACGTGTGCTGCGAAGAGTTGTGTGCCAGGATATCTGCTGCACTGGATGGCGAAGCACTAAATGTATAAAACATGGATCATGACCATTTTAAAGTTTTTATTTTATTAAAAATTTCCTATTAGTTTAAAAAGTACATATTTTTTACAAACTAAGATCTTCCTTTCCCCCCTGTCTAGTTTTTGTCCACTCTTGATGCAGTAGCAAATATCTTACTGTCCATTATTGAAAGTGTGGACTTCTCTCCATTTACCCCTCAATTTCAACAGAAGATGAAATGTAAGGTGTTTTTTTATTTTTGTTTGTTTTTGTTTTTTTTAACCTTTGATTGAGGGAGATGTTTTTTTTTATGACGTTCTAATTAAATTATAAATCTTTTTCTCATTAGCCCCTCACACACCACTTGGTTGGGTTCGAAAGAGGAACAAAGCTCTGGGAAACCTCTCAAACTTCCATGTGCTCTTGGTGCAGTGTTTAGAATCCTTGAAAACATTGGCGTTTTCAGAGGAGAACAGTGCAGTTTTAGGTAGCATTGGTACGATGCTGTTCTCTATATTGTCCACCCTCTTTACAAGCCTTACCTTACCCACTGTTATCCAAGAGTCATTGGCTTCCCTCATAAAACCTCTAGCGCTTCTCTGTGGCCAGTGGTGAGCTTTCTCTACTTTTGAATATTTATATGTTAATGATTCAATTTTCATAAAAAAAAAAAATTCAACACCACAATTTGTTTTAATATATATTTGTTTTATATAGTTCAGAAGGTGACTCGTCAAAGAACCCACTCGTTGCTGGGGTCCAAGGTAAATGTGTTTCTGAATTTATGAACATTGATCATCACTAATTTTGGTTATTGTTTATCCCAATACAGTCACAATAAACTGTTTAGATGAAATAATTTTTCCATATCCTTTCAAATTAGTTGGAGAAGCTGGTAGGAGATGTGCTTGGTACCCTGCAAACACGTTCGGTGCTCCAGTATGATGATGAGCTGCTGGACGTTTTATCTCCGTTGCTCTGTGTACTTTTCCAACACAAAAGCAAACAGATCCGCTCTGTCATTACACAGTTCTGGAACGCCACTTTTGGAAATGCCCTTGTGCTTACATACCCTGAGAATCTCAGGTGTGTGTCTGGTTATAATATAATAAAATGCCAACCAGTTTTTTCACTTTCAAGACCTGTGTGTGTTTCAATGTAAAATCTATTGTGATTTATAGATTAGAAGTAATTGATTTTATGGTATTAATTTTTGTTTGTGCTTTCCTAAAAAAAAAACGGCATTGTCTGAAATGTCTTGCAGGTCTGTGTTAAGTGAAGCTAAGCAGAAATCTCCCTTAATTTTACCTGGATTCCAAGCAGTTGAACATTCTGAAGATTTCAGTGAACAGTGCTCAGTAAGTGCTGCTAGAAATACCAGAAAGAAGACAATTATAATAGTGAAATTAAAATTAAATTATAATGCATGGATAAATCTGCCAATAAGGAGAATTTATTATAATACATTTTTTTTATCTGGAATGTTGCACCCTGTATGTATTTTCAGTGCTTACTTTTTTTTTTTTTTTGAGCAGAGTGAATGTTCTCAACTTGACACCAAAATCAGTGGGATTAAAGTGACCTCAGTGGGAAAGAGAGACTCCTTACTAACCAGAGTGTCGGATCTAAAGGAGAAGAAATCTGGAACCCCCTCCAAGCCTGTATCTGTAAATGACCTAAAATCTCACCCTTTACATTTGGATCTTGTCAGTTGTATCTCATATTATGGCTGATGGTGGTATACAATTTGTAGGTAAAACTGGATTTTGGGTCTCCAAAACCACCAAGTAAAAAAGTTCTCGAAGAGGAAGAATCAGTAGATTTTGTCTTCATTCCTCCTGAGGCAAAGGAGAGGGTGTTGACTGAACACCAGAAGGAGGTCAAAAGAACAAAAAGGTACTAAAACATGGTTGGTTTTGTACTGTCAAATACTTAAAATGTGTACACAATCTGGAAGTTACTTTCACTGTTCTTTATCTGTTTCACAAATCATCTGAGCAGCTTTTTCAGTAGTGAAGTGTCTCTGCAACCAGATAACAGCATCTTAATGCCTGTGTGTCTTGTGTACATTATGGTCTGCTTTATCCTCCCCCTTTAGGGTTGATATCCCTGCAATGTACAATAATTTGGATGCCTCTTTGGATACTACAGTTTTTACCCAATACACTCAGAGCCAAGAGGAATCCATGTATGTACTGGTTTTGCAATAGTTTCGTTCTCTTGGCATGTCTATACCTTTTTAATACTGAGCTGTTTACCTGCATGTGTTTTCATTTAGGGATAGATTGCCAACACAGGAACAAGCTGAGGCCAAAGAAATTATCATGACTGAAGCCAAGGTATGTTTTAAAAAAAAAAAAAAAAAAAAAAAAAAAAAAGGTAAATAATGTGAATAGTAGTTAAGTGAATATTTATTTGAATTCATAGGATTTAATGGCAGAGTCATCATCTGGAATTGATGCACTAAAGAAGCAAGGTAACATCAGCCCAGACAGAGATGCACAAGACAAAACTACAAATGATGTTGACAACGTTATGGAGGTCGAGTTATCTAGAGACGAGGAGGATTTGGGTGCCAGTGATCTTCAGGATTCTTCGGTCCATAAAGAGAGCCAAAGCCCAAATGTGTCCAGTTCATCTGACATGGTTTCTGGTACCCCACCAAAGCCCAGCAGTCGACGTCAGTCCTTAGTCATCTTCCCTTGAGAAATATGTAGAGGGAAACGTAGGATGAGTATCAGAGACGGGAGGATGGTGCCAGGATCCAGGATTCTTCGGTCCATAAAGAGAGCCAAAGCCAAATGTTCCATTCATCTGAATGGTTTTTCTGGTACCCCACCAAAGCCCAGCAGTCGCCTACGCCAGTTACTGAACCTAAATATGTAGAGGGTAGGCCAGCTGGTTCCCCAGATGTTACAAAATTTACTGGCCCACTTTCTAGAACATCTTGTAGTCAGGAGACACCAAAGGCACAAACTAACTCGAAACCGTCTTCACCTACGTCTTATTCGCAGCCAGAAATTGGTAAAGGGGTTTCTAGTAAATCTGCTGCTACTATTACCCCGGATTCTGTTAATCAGTCTGATGGAGAAAATATGGACGTAAAAGCAGAGCTTAAATCGGTAACATGTCCAAGTGAAGGTCCAGAGGACGAAGATGATGTAATCCCAGACACACAGACCCGAGAGCTGAAAGAGGAAGTCGATATTGGGAAGAAGTCTCCAGACAAAACCAGTGGGGAGGTAATGGCTGAAATTGCTTCCCCTGGTGTAGAAACCGAGGTCTTTTCTGCTTCTCAGGATTCAAGTCAGGTTGAGCCCAGGAGATCTGGAAGACGAAGAAGTAAGCCTGTCCTGCCAGGGGAAGAGCCGGATCAGGAATCAAAAAGCAAGCGGCAGAAAAAGACTCCTGGTAATGCATCAACTTCAAGCATTACTCAAAAGTCTCCATCTGCCAAGTCACCTGAGATTTTGATGACAAGAACCAGGAGAAGTAGAGCCCATGAAGAGAGTGGGGAAAGCGGAAAATTGCAGACTACTGAAGTTAAAGATACTGGTGATTCACAAGCGCGCACTCCGGCTACCACCACAAGTTTATCACAGGGAAGGTGTAGAGGTAGGAGTAAAGAGGTTAAGCAGACTGAGTCTTCGGCTGAAAAATTGTCTCCTTTAAGTCAACCAGATAAGAACGAGTCTCCGCTTAAGCAGTCAGATGGTCCGTCACATTGTAGGCCTGTAAGGCGAACAAGAGTCACCAGTGGTAATGTGGACGTTTCAGACGGAATGCAAAGTGTTGAGAACTCTCAGGGAGACTCTCCCGCCGGTGCACAGAAACAGTCGGATAGCCCTGTGTCTGATTCTGATAGCCTGTCTCCTGGCCGACCAAGGAGAGGAAAGAGGTCTGAAGCAGCCGATACACAAAACAAAGATACGACCGGACGGAGAAGTGAACATGTGAGTGATTCTGTTCATTCTCAGACACCAATAGCAATTAAAGGCAAAATGAGTAGGCCCAGAAAATCAGAAAAACAGACGAGTAACATGGAAACAGAAACTACTTCATCGGGTTCTGTAGATTCTGAAGGCTCACAGGCTAATGAGATCAGCGAGTCACAAGACAATTCTCAAGGGCGGGCCAAATATCGAACTCGTCGCTCATCTCAAGCCCTTTTGGCATCGGTTGAAAAATCGGATGGGTCTGATGGGTCCGATACCAGAGACGGGCAAAGGTCTAAAAGGGCAAGAGTGCGTAAATCATCATCTGAAATGGTACCAAACACACTTATGAATGCAAATGCTCCAGGGGAAACGTTGGGTACAGACGATGCGAATGTCCCTTCAGTCCTAATGGAACCACCACAGAATGAGCCAGAGGACTGTTTAGGTTTTGGCACAGCAAATCAGGTTGAACACATTCTCAAAGCAGATATCAAAGATGAGGCCCAAGTACTTAAAAATGTTATTCCGGATCTAAAATCAGATGAACAACAAAGTGACATCGACTTGAAGATGCCAATAGATTCTGAAAACAAGCCAGTTAACACTATTTTGGAAGAGAAGGGTGTTGTGCATGAAACCCTTACATCCTCACAGGCAAGTGCAGAAGTTGATCTGAAGGCTGGAGAAAGACACAAGTGTCCTCACATTAAAAAGGTTCGTGGCCGCAGGCGCACCACCAATTGTAACTGCCACCAAGTTACCGGCACGCCTTCAAAAGAATTGCCCACTAATCCTGAAGATGCGCAGAGTCTAAAAGAAAACGAGGTGGGCCTTGAATCCAGCAGCCTGCAATCTGATGCTGAGGTGAACAGTTTCACGTCCGTGATGGCAGAGAAAGAGAGTGTGGCACTTCAAGACAGTTGTCCTGATGTTGCTAATGTACAGTCCTCTCCATCCTTGCCCAGCTTGACTGAAGCGGAGTTACCTGCTGAAAGCCCTGTGAACCAGCCTAATGAGCATGTTTCCCAGTCCCCCGACGTGAACAACAGTCCAATCCAGGCAGAGGAACACCATCACATCAGTGTAGCTGAGACGGAGGATGGAGTTTCTTCAGAAAAAGAATTTAGCCAGGTGCATCCACAAGAAGACCCGAGTGCACCAGAACACTCTCCAAGCCATAGCCAACCTATGGAGGATAAGCCAGTGTGCCATGAACAGTCAAAATCTCCTGTCAGTCAGGAAGAAATGGTTCACAGTGGAGAAACTAATGGCGAAATGCAAGAAAAAGAAGAACTTGTTCCTGAGCTAGATGGTGCAGATACTGCACTTCCAGAAGGTACAGAATTAGATAGGGCCCCTCCTGGTGACGACGACGATGACGACGACGACGGTGAAGCAACGCAAATAGACAAAGATCTTCATCCTCAAAGCAATCTGCCTTGTGAAGATTCGGGACCTCAAGCTGCTTCGGCTGACGCTTGCCTGGAATCCCCACCCAAGCAAAAGTTTTCAGATTCCCTTTATAGAAGCGCAGAAGTGAGGCAGAGTCCCAGTAATAGTGTAACAAGGGGCATGTGGTCCCCGTCAGCTTCTCCCTCTACAAGCATTCTGAAGAAAGGACAGAAGAGGCAATGTGAAGAAGATTCTCCATCACCTCTCATTAAGGTAGTATTGTTAAAGATGGATTAGTGATTAGCATTCCAAAGTTAAATCTAGGACACTTGCTGTATATTTGAATGCTGTTCATTTTTGTTGCAGTCTCGCAGAGTGTCCTTCGCAAACCCGATATACCAGCAGGAATTGGCGGACGATATTGACCGCCGTAGTCCTGTCGTACGGACTAGCTCTCCAAAATCAAAATCTGCTGGACAGCCTAAGGTATTATGCTATTTTTTTTTTTTTTTTGGTTTGCATTCTAATTATAAAATTACAAATTATTAATAAGTGCATTTAAATAGAATACAATTGTGTTGCAGTATATTACAACGCCTACAAAGGGCCTGTTGTCCTTCAGTCCTCGCAACCTTCGCAGTCCCGGTTATAAGAGTTCAAAGAAATGCCTGGTATGTTTCATTTTTTTTGTTTGTTTGTTACTAGGCTTGCCGCAATAGGCTGTGTTTGCGGTTATATTGGCATTGGTACAACACCGTTACGTCACTTGCCTACCACGGCGTCGTCTGTCACAGTTGTTTTGATATAGATATACATTTCCTTAAGTAAAGTAAACCATTTAGTTTCGAAGAGAACAGACGCTACAGTTAGAAACTAAAATCACCTGCGCAGTGCCGAGCGATAGTCACGACACAGATCAGTGGCAAGAGTTGATCTGGCTGAAAAGAAAGAGAATGGTGGATGATTTCGGTTCAGAACGCAATGCAAAAGCGCCTTTCTGGCAGTATTTTGGAGTCAAACCAAATGCAAACCGTGAACCTAAAAATGTTAACGTGTTAATGTTAAGATCATTTTTCCTTTTTTTTTTTTTTTTTTTTTGGGTAATTGGGTAGTTTTTTGTTTCATATAAGTGTCGAGAGTTAGAATTATTTTTTTTTCTCCTCTGTATTGTTTATTCAAGCATTGACCGCAATTTGGCAATTGCTACCAATTTGAAAGCGAAATGCGCACAGATGTATTTTATTATTATTATTATTATTATTGTATTATTTTCAATATGTTTGAGAAATTCTGCTTAATATGTTTTAGTTTACATGTTAATATTTATTCTGGCCACAGATCTCAGAAATGAGTCAGGAGCCCCGCCCTATCCCGAAGGATTGTGTTTATCCTGCACTTGTCTGCTGTTCTACTCCTGTGGAAGCTGTTCTGCCCCAGATCTCTTCCTCAATGTGGTAAGTTTAGGATGTGACGTGGTAAACATTTATCATTAAATAGGACAAGGATTTCTTGACACCACTAGTCATGTTATATTGAAGCAAATAAACTTGTTTATATAAATATAGCTTTTGTAAAAACTTTAAATAGTTTTTCTTCTTGCCTCTTGATTGAATATGACTTCAGATCATATATATATATATATATATATATATATATATATATTATATATATATATATATATATATATATATATATACAGACGTGGACAAAATTGTTGGTACCCTTTGGTCAATGAAAGAAAAAGTCACAATGGTCACAGAAATAACTTTAATCTGACAAAAGTAATAATAAATAAAAATTCTATAAATGTTAACCAATGAAAGTCAGACATTGTTTTTCAACCATGCTTCAACAGAATTATGTAAAAAAATAAACTCATGAAACAGGCATGGACAAAAATGATGGTACCCCTAGAAAACACAGAAAATAATGTGACCAAAGGGACATGTTAATTGAAGGTGTGTCCACTAATTAGCATCACAGGTGTCTACAACCTTGTAATCAGCCATTGGGCCTATATATATGGCTCCAGGTAATCACTGTGTTGTTTGGTGATATGGTGTGTACCACACTCGACATGGACCAGAGGAAGCAAAGGAAAGAGCTGTCTCAAGAGATCAGAAAGAAAATTATAGACAAGCATGTTAAAGGTAAAGGCTATAAGACCATCTCCAAGCAACTAGATGTTCCTGTGAGTACAGTTGCACATATTATTCAGAAGTTTAAGATCCATGGGACTGTAGCCAACCTCCCTGGACGTGGCCGCAGGAGGAAAATTGATGACAAATCTAAGAGACGGATAATCCGAATGGTAACAAAAGAGCCTAGAAAGACTTCTAAAGAGATTCAAGGTGAACTTCATGCTCAAGGAACATCAGTGTCAGATCGCACCATCCGTCGTTGTTTGAGCCAAAGTGGACTACATGGGAGACGACCAAGGAGGACACCATTGTTGAAAACGAATCATAAAAAAGCAAGACTGGAATATGCCAAACTACATGTTGACAAGCCACAAAGCTTCTGGGAGAATGTCCTGTGGACAGATGAGACAAAAATCGAAGTTTTTGCCAAGGCACATCAGCTGTATGTTCACAGACGAAAAAATGAAGCATATCAAGAAAAGAACACTGTCCCTACTGTGAAACATGGAGGAGGCTCTGTTATGTTCTGGGGCTGCTTTGCTGCGTCTGGCACAGGGTGTCTTGAATCTGTGCAGGGTACAATGAAATCTCAAGACTATCAAGGAATTCTAGAGAGAAATGTACTAGCCAGTGTCAGAAAGCTTGGTCTCAGTCGCAGGTCATGGGTCTTGCAACAGGACAATGACCCAAAACACACAGCTAAAAACACCCAAGAATGGCTAAGAGGAAAAAATTGGACTATTCTAAAGTGGCCGTCTATGAGCCCTGACCTCAATCCTATTGAGCATCTTTGGAAGGAGCTGAAACATGCAGTCTGGAAAAGGCACCCTTCAAACCGGACACAACTGGAGCAGTTTGCTCATGAGGAGTGGGCCAAAATACCTGCTGAGAGGTGCAGATGTCTCATTGACAGTTACAGGAAGCGTTTGATTGCAGTGATTGCCTCAAAAGGTTGCGCAACAAAATATTAAGTTAGGGGTACCATCATTTTTGTCCATGCCTGTTTCATGAGTTTATTTTTTTACATAATTCTGTTGAAGCATGGTTGAAAAACAATGTCTGACTTTCATTGGTTAACATTTATAGAATTTTTATTTATTATTACTTTTGTCAGATTAAAGTTATTTCTGTGACCATTGTGACTTTTTCTTTCATTGACCAAAGGGTACCAACAATTTTGTCCACGTCTGTGTATATATATATATATATATATATATATATATATATATATATATATATATAACATATATATATATATATATATATATATATATATATATAATATATCTATATACTAACTTACTGCTGTATATTTCTCTTTCTCCCTCCCGAGGCCTCGAGGCTTTGGTCAGCTTGTTCGTGCGAGGAATATTAAAACAGTTGGAGATCTGAGCGCTCTATCACCAAGTGAAATCAAATTGCTTCCTATTCGCTCGCCAAAGGTGTCGAATCTCAAAAAAGCACTGAAAACCTATCACGAGCAGCAGGTACAGGACATTGTGTGCTTATTTGTGAATATTATTATTATTATTAGCTGAATTTACAAATGTTTGAATTGGTCCTTAAAGCGCAAAGGGCGGCCTGATGACCTGAAAAGCTTTGATGAAATGGAGAAAATGACCTCTGAGCTTGAGGAGACGAATGCAGCTCCAAATCAAGAGGAGGAACAAACAGCTGGAGATGAACAAGGTACATTTAAGAGATTATATTTATAGATTAATTGCATCATGTACGAAATGGAGAACTTTCAGCAAGACATTGAATTGAGGACCCCCCCCCCCCCCCCCCCCCCCCTTTCCTTCACCCCCCCCCCCAGAAGTCATCTCGGACGTGCCTGTGACAGGAGCGCAGAAACAGGACGAGTCGGTATCTGTGGAACTGCTATCGGATGTTGCTCTTCTGGGATCGCGTCTAACCGAAGAGGAGCTTGGACGCTGTTCACCAAGAGAATTGGGTCTGATGCATGAACAGCTCAGTGGCATGATGAGGTGCATCGTGGATCATCTTCAGTACGCGCTTAACCAGCAACCTCGAGGACAGTTTGTCATGATTGATCCCGTTTCTTCACCATCAGTTGTCTACATGATATCTGCCTCAATTATTATTATTATTATTAATTTTTTTACATTTTAAAACGTGTTTATGGACTGTTTTTAGTGATCATTTTAGCTGTGGATCTCCTAACATCATATTTTCCAGACTGTTGGGATGTTTCTGAAAAAGGGACATATCGCTTGTACCATCCTCACTTCCTCTGAGAGCATTGAATGGACGGGCCTTGCTTTTTTTTAATGCCTTTTATCGGCGCTTCTTAACGAAATGTGTGCAGACCAGAATGCAGATGGCACTTTTAGTATTACAATACTTTTTTTTTTTTTTTTTTTATTATTATTTGTTTAAATAAAGGAACAAAGGTGTAAGTGTTGTTTTCATTGCCGTTGTACATTTGTTTCTTAAATCGGTCATTTGTAGGTCACGGAGAGGTCATGCGTTGTGAAGATGTTTAACTGGTAATCCAATTTATACTTTTTTTTTGTTGTTTTGTTTTAAACTACAGAAGACTGCCAGTGAACGAGTTTATAAGCAGTGATGACTTGAGGAAAAGCTGTAGTCTATAGCAATTTGTAAATTCAACAAGAAAAAAAAAAATCACAGGTAATTTGAGGTAATTACAGTCTGGTTTTAGGTGATTTAGCATTTCAGTTCAATCATATAGAATTCTATATTCAGAAGAGAAACCAAAGTTCATGCAGAAATGTTTATTTCACTGATGTTTTCTAATACCAGTACTTTATTACTATAATGCTATAATCTATTCATTTAATCATTGCATACATAAAGTCAACAACAAGGACAGTTCATGAAATGTTCTTGTGTTTTTTTTTTTTTTTTTTTTTTTTTTTTTTTTTTTAAACGATATCTCAAAGCGGAATCGCATGTGGCAGCACGCAGTGATGTTCAATGAAACCATCTAAAAGCCTGGACATGTTTTACATCGTTTATAAATAAAGGAAAGTGAAGGTATTCTACATATTCAGGACAAGAGACGGATGTACTGCAGAAGCGTGGTGTGCTTTATTAGCTACGGAGCCAAAATGTATGACTCTTAACCCTAGAACTAGGGAATCGGAAGAAACAAAACACACATGCAACTTTCAGCCTTCAGCAAAGGAGGGAAGAGGCTTTTTTTTGGTTACTTGGAATAGTCCAGTGTATGATTTGTATGTGAGGAACTGAAGGTTTCTCACACATTTGTTTTTCTTTTCTTTTTTTAACCATAATTACAGTTTGATCATTTCTTGATTTGATATCTCACTTTCAGGTCAGTCTCAGATTATTTATTTATTTATTTATTTTCAGAAAATCCCATCTCTTCATGTGCGAAAGCTTCAGTGCTGAGAGAGGCAGAAATGCCTTCCTAGAACTGAATCTGTTGTCAGTATTATAGCGAAATGGGCTTTTAATTAGTTTTCAAAGGTCCTGGAGGTTTCGGGGGTTCGGTAGATAAAAGATAAATACAACTAATGTCTCAGTCACATCCACTGAAGATTTGCAGATACGGGCATGGATAAAAATGCACATAATGTGAAGGCAGACAAACAGGATCAACACTATTCTAAGACCAGCCTGTTATGAACTAAACACATAAAGTTGCTAAAAATGCCTGAGACGCTTAAGCCCTGTGGATGTGTCGAATGCGCATTAGTCTTTAGATCGCCTCAACGTAGTTGGCTGGCAGCATGCCAGTTTTTCCAGTACGCTGCACTGTGCCGTACATCCAGCCCTCGTCGATGGACTGCACATTCAGGATGACATCTCCGTCTTTGAAGGACACCTCGTCGTTGTCGGCTGCAGTGTAGTCGTACATGGCGCGAACAGTTTTCTGTCGAAAGGGCAAATGGATGAGTGTTTTTTCGAAACGTTCTGAAACTCAAACATGTAGGTCAAAACGTCGAAAAACATTTTGACCATAGGAAAGTAAAGTAAAAGATTTTATGCTATAGAAGAATTTTCTATTTACCCCAGTAGTGGAGGGATGTGAGGGAACAGAGGACACAGTGGTCTGCTGGGTGACCACAGAAGATGACCTCTGTTGGAGTTCAACTGTCTTGGTCTGCTGGTAGCCTGTGACAGGAGGTGAAGGATTTGAAAGTCAGTATATGTAAAAGGAGCACAGTAATAATAAAAGTACTACTACTACTATTAATAATAATAATAATAATAATAAATATAGTTGCAAGCAGCGATCGGCGGGGTTTAAGCATCTGAGGCACTGAAGGTCATAAGGACAAAGACAGAGTTTTTGGACTTGAAAAACTTGCATTCGCTCTGTAATGTTTCAGTGCACTTTCACATCTGAATGTACTTTGCCATCATGAAGGCTGCATGGATATCGCCCCTCGCCATGGCTATTGCGAGGTGCCGCTATACAAAGAAATTAATCTTCGTCTAGAGCCGTTAATTGGCAAAACTGCGCAATTTTTTGGATTTGACCAAGGATTCGGGACATACAGAGATGTGGCAAGTTTCATGACGATATCTCATTGCATTCAGGAGTTATAGCCGTTTGTGTCAATGTGGCGAAACTGCAATAATCTTCGTACAATTATAGTGTCTTCTGAACATTAGTACAATGGTTTTATGACATAGTAGATTTTTAAACCAAGTTTTACAGAAAAAGCAAACTTTTCAGCCTAAAACTGAGGAATGTCTTTGACCCAATGATGAGTTGTGAGTGTACGATAAATCTTCGACAAGCTATGACCAAAAATGTGTAAAATTATGCCCCCCCCCTCACTAAGTGCCTAATAATGCCCCTTAATGCTCAATTGTGAACGTTTATATCGTGTAAAGCACATGTACCGATGGTAGCAGTATGGAATCCATTACTGTAGGGGGACATGTGTTGGTCCACATTCTCAGACAACTCGGATTTCTCATCAGCTAAGCCGCTCATGGCGCTTGTCGAGCGAGAATGCTCCTTACTACGCCGCTGGGCTTGAACTGAAAAGTGAAGAAAGTTGTGTTAAAAAAAGTGGATAGCAGCCTGATAGCAGCTAAAGATTTTTAGCATTCATTCATTCATTTTCTACAGCTATATCTGATCTTCCCTCGGGTCACAGGGAGCCTGTACACCGTTGATCGAATGCCAACCCATCGCAGCGCACACACGCACACACACACACACTCACATTCATACACAATTTTTCCAAGGTGCCAATCAACCTACCGTGCATGTTTTTGGACCGGGGGGGGTCCCGAGAACCCGGAGAAAAACCCCCTGAGGCACGGGGAGAACATGCAAACTCCACACACACATGGCCGAGATGGGAATCGAACCCGGACCCTGGTGGTGTGAGGTGAATGTGCTAACTACTACGCCACCGTGCACGATTTGTATCATTCATTTATAATTTTATTTAAAATCAGTCTAAAATAGGTCTAAAATACATCAATAAAAGTATGTCTTGTATGTCATTATTACACATAATTACTCATGTAAAGTGCAATTTTGATATAAAACAAAAAAAAAGAATCTGTAACCGACCAGACATCATGTGAAGACTCCTAGACTGGATGTTGTCTTCAGCAGGATCGTAGTCAAACACAGAGCCCGGGTTTGTGCGCCAAACACGCAGGTCTAAAAAACAAAAAACAAAAATGACCCCCAGGTTAGCCAGAGTTGATTTCTACCTAAAGGCATACGAGCAAAGATATACATAGTTGGTTAATAATGTTGTTGTTCATGTTTCGCACCAGCGATGGTTTCTTGGTCATGCTCTATCGCACGTCTCCTCTCCATTTCCACCACGCGCCTCTGAATGCCGCGGTAACTGATGTCGCTGAAATCTTGAGTGTTTCTCTTTACGCGCTCAGTCACGAGGTCACTGGTGGTGGGAGTGAAGCTGCCCTTATTCTTCTCAAAGTCCTGGTGGTAATGCACCTATGAGATCGACTTCGTGTTATTTAGGATCGCCGACATTTCGTTTTTGCTGTGAAATATTAGATGCCTGCACTGGAAGTTTTACCCCAGAGATAATACGCTGAGTCTCCCTGACACGCCTCATCTCAGGAGTGTCCAGTACGAACGCTGCTTTGCCCTGCACCTGCTTACGGAAGCTGTCGGAGTAGAGCACCTGGGTGACAGAAAGACCAGTGAATGCGATGTAAACGGAGTGCTGTAAGGATGGAAGGATGCAGGAAGGATGGCTATGACGTTAGATGCTGTGTTATTGCAACACTAGATGAAGAAATTAGCACAGTCGGTCCACAAAGATGGAGGGATGGATGTTTTTGTTCCATTTCACAGAACTGCTACAAAACACTAAGAAATGTAGGAAAAGAAAAATGGCTTCATGAAAAGAAAGTTAGCAACGGACGCACACATCACACCTACATTTAATGTATTACAACGAGCGGGTGGAAGGATGAACGTTAATATTATTAGCCACCTAAGCGGGAAGGAAGGAAGGAAGGAGTTAGACGGGTTATTTTGAACATGAGTTTTAGGGCACACGTTCGTTCCCTGGCTGAGTACCGAGCTAATATGTTCTTGGTTCCGTTTGACTCGCTCCATCTCGGGCGTGAATATGACCGGTGTCCCTTTGCCAGATGCGTCTCTATACAAAACCTGCAGGGGAGAACAACAGTAGCCATAGAGAGGCCAGTGAGACGCTGCTCGCTTCACATCACATCATACTCACGCTCCTAACATTCCTTTAGCAGGGGGAGAAAGGGGTTTTGTGTGAGCAAACACCACTCACGGCATCACATTTGGAGGTTAAATGGCGACATACGAAAGGAACCCTGTTGTGAAATGTTAACAAAAGCAAATATGAGCCAGAATATTACAGTGTGTGAATTAAAAAAAAAACTAAAACAGAACAGAAGCACAAGTGGTTATGATCTCAGGTTTGAAAGCTTGGAATAAAGTAGATTTCCAGCTACTGCCGGTGAAAGTGGTTTGGTTACATTCTATTAGCAGGTGACGACAGACATTAAGGTAGAATGGACGTGGTGTGAGAGTTCATGCAAATGAAGGCACGCCCAAGTAAAGCCTGTGTTGTTTCCACTACCGAACTGATGTGCTTCTGAGTCTCTCGCACTCGCTTCACCTCGGGAAGGTCCGATATAGCTGTCCCGCGCCCCACCATGTTTTTGTACTTTATCTACCAGCCGATTTTGGTTCCGTGCAAACACATAGCAAGATACAAATGAAGCAATCAGAAAGAGAACAGTCGGAAATTAAAAAAACAACAACAACAACAAAAACAAAGAACACAGCAAACATGTACATGGCAAACATTATCACTTTTCATCGCTAACATCAACAACAAGTGTACTGGCACATATATGAATAGTCACACATCATTTTCCAGGCAATTTGAATGGGAAAATCTATTCTAGTTTTGGGAAGCATGAACTTTAGAAACATTAGTATTGAACCAGGTGTGGATGTTATTATACATGTTATAATGTGTTTTTTTTTTGGGGGGGAGGGGGGAACTACAGTTAGCCAGGTGTATCTACAATGATCTATAGATGATAGGATGATCCGTAGCTGGGAAAGGGTCACACCGCAGTGTACCGTGCTAATATTTTCCTGATTCCGTTTAACTCTCTCCATCTCAGGAGTTTCTGATATCGCAGTTCCGCGTCCTAAATCCACCTTGTAATGAATCTTTAAATAAGTATAAGAAAAAAACAAAATGGTTATACAATGGAACCAACCGTTATTCCCATAGATTTCACGTGAAATACAGTATAGAGTATTATACCACAGCACTCGTAAGCTTTTGAATTGGATTGGTCACTGATTACATTGTTTAGTAACAGCAGGGTTGACAGCAGATACGGCTGTAATAAAAATAAAACACACAATATTAACATGCTCATTCTAATATATTCTTGTTTCTATAGTATTACTGGTAATATGGGAATAAGATATAGTTATTTATGGTAGGAGTCTCGGGTGTAAACAGATTGTTACAGTGGGTAAGGGAAAGACATTAGGAGATCAGATATTTCGGTTTTTCAGTAACAAGGAAGATTGTGTGCATTAACTTAAGAATAGAGGCTGATGTAGAACAACTGGTTATAACAGCGAAAGTGAAAAGTAACCAATTAACCGGTCTTGCAAATGCAGCAAAAATGTTTTGAAACTACATAGAGTTAAAAAGCACAGCTCCTCTGTATACTTCATTTTAAATGCAGCAAGGTAGAAAATTGCTGTGGTATAAGTGGACAAAACTTTTAGGATAGCCAATTATACAAGCTTTAGGCTGATAATAGAATCACAGCTGGATTTCAATAACATCACACAACCTGCAAGTGTTTCACTCCTTACCAAGTTAAAGCACAGCATTTTAAACCAGAAAAATTAGGAAAGTCATTTCTGGAGTAAGAAGGAAACTGTGAAAGGATTTTCAGACGGGTTAAAAGCGAGTAAAAGGGAGGGATACTCGTAATCCAGCCAAAGCAACTCTACCGAGCTTATGTTCTTCTGCGTCTTCTGCACACGTTTGACTTCAGGAAGATCTGGTATAGATATGCCTTGACCTACCGAGTCCTTGTATTTGACCTATTCCATATTGCCGAACAATTTGTAACAGAAATAAAAGAGAAATGATAAAACACAGGAAGTATTACATAAGTGTCTTGGGGGAAAAAAACCTTATAGAAAACTTGGTTACATGTTTACATTAGGCCTTCCTGACTACATATAATACATGACATAAACCTACATAAACCTTTAGAAAAAGGTTTATTCTACTAACAGCTTAATGACACCTGAAAAAACGATTATACCTTAACACAAAACCCAGAGTGGCAAATGATTTTTTTGGTCCGCGGTGTAAAGCTACAATAAAAGGGTATATTTAGGTTTATATCATGTAATGAAAGGCTTATGTAAGTGTCATAAGGTTGTTTTTCACCCAAGTGAAAAATGAATGTACACCCTTTTTTAATTCTAAAAATCTTATTAAGTTTTAAAATCGACAAATGCAACCTCAGATGAACGACACATGAGATATTATGCCATGTGATTATTTGCTTTACAAACAAAATGCCAAAATGGAAAAACTGTGATTGAAAAACAATGTATATTTTTTCTTCCTTCCACAGGATTTAAGAGATTACGCCGTAGCAGGTAACCACGTCCTACTCCTACTTAACACATGCCCTTAATGGAATAATCATCAGCAAGTTTAGCTACCTTTAAGTTCATTCATTCATCTTCTACCGCTATATCCGATGTTCTCTCGGGTCACTGGGAGCCTGTGCCTATCTCAGAGGTCTATGGGCATTAAGGTAGGATACACCCTGGATGGAATGCCAACCCATCGCAGGACACACACACATTCACACACACATTCATACACTAGGGACAATTTTCCAAGGTGCCAATCAACCTACCATGCATGTTTTTGGACCGGGGGGTGGGGGAACTGGAGAACCTGGAGAAAAAAACCCTGAGGCACGGGGAGAACATGTAAACTCCACACACACACATGGCCGAGACGGGAATCGAACCCGGACCCTGGACGTGTGAGGCGAACGTGCTTACCACCATGCCCCTCCTTTAAGTTTTACTTTGTTTTTTAGCTGTGTGTTTACACAATGCCAAGGAGTAAGACATCAGCAATTATGGAGATGTTTGGCCACTAATTTACACTTAATTTACATTTGGTGAAAACCTAAACACTGAATATCATCACAACCACTTCATATACACAGTGCTGAAGGCGTGAGGAGTTTTTTTGCAGCCACGACATTCTGCAGTCGAGGCTTCGACCAACAACTCATCTGCCTGTTTAAGTATTCTACAGTAAATTGTGAAGCCATCTGTCTGGCAATTAAATCTCTGCCAAAAAAGACATACAACACGATTGGGCATTTGCACAACAGCAAATCTACAATAGAATGACTGAGAAGGAACAGAACCAAGTGGCCAGTCAAAATTCACATCTTACCACGACTGCTCTAAGATTTCTTTAACAGGGCTGTGCATAAACAAATGGCCACAAATATAAAAGAACTAATGCAAAAAAAAGTGTGAGGTAAAATTCCTCCAATGATGTGAGCGAGTGATAACGCCATACAGAAAAGCAATTAGAAGTTCCTGCTGCTAACGGTATACAAACCACTGAATCATGTGTTGTTTATCTGCGGTTGAATCCAATTTTAAAACTTGCTAAAGAACAGACGATTTTTATTAAGCCCTGATACATAAAACATAGAATTGAAAGTTCATTTTCACAGAAAGTATTATACAGAAAAATACACATCAAACAGTTATGAAAATGTCCCAAACACAGTTATGCAATATGGGAATGAGATATATTTACTTATTATTTATGGAAGGAGTTTTAATATTGGAACACAAGGAAAAGACTTTTAGTTGATTAAAAAAAGGGTTTTTTATGGAGATGTGATGAAAATGACACGAAAGGAAGTATTTGCTCGGTCTCGACAATGACAAGGAGAATGTGCATGTGGTGAGAGGGAAAAGGCCGGGGTTGGGTCACACCACAGTGTACCGTGCTAATAGCCTGCTGATTGCGTTTAACTCGCTCCATCTCAGGCGTTTCTGCTATAGCAGTTCCTCCTCCCAAATCCACCTTATAATGAATCTTTAAAAATGCAGAGGTACAAATATTACACCCGTTTGTTAGTCATGGCTCGTCTTTTTGTTTCCACAGGAAGCTCTTTGAAATAATAAGGAAGATTTGTGTAACACATATGAACATTTCACATATATTTACATTTCATGATTTGGAAAACATGCACATTTTCATTTGCAAAACAGCAGCGAAAGAAAAAGCATTACGGTTTTAGTTCCTAAAATAGTTAAAGCAGATGTTTCAAACAATTCAACTGAACTTCAAAATGAAGTTAGTCTCTAAACTGCTAGTCTAGAGTTAATTGCTAAATTTAGGTCTAGATGAAGTAGGAACTGGGCTGCATGTCAGGGACTGTTAAATAATGATTGTATTAACAATTGATTGTAAAAACCAGAAATTCCCAAAAGAAAATGAGGAAAGTTGGTAGTTGGTAGAAAAAGCATATAAAAAGGTAAAATGATACTTAATGAGTAGGTACCAAGCTGAAATTCTTTGTATTTTCTTTAACACGAAGCATTTCTGGGGTGTCCTGTATTGCTGTTACTTTGCCCTTACTGTTTTTAAGGTCAACCTGGTATTGATGCTACAGAGAAAAGAGCACAAGGGCAGTCAAAGTACTGCGCACGGGGAGGGGGGGAATGTAGTGTAACAAAGATTCTTCAATTATGTTCGAATGAACACAATCACTGCATGTAAACAGTAATACTGTAATACATGTTGAAAGAATAGGACAAAATCAACTGGCATGGTTTACCAAATTCCAAATCTGTGAATCCTCACACACAAAAGACAAGAATAAAGGACAACATGACCAAGAATATATACAACCTACTGGGAACCAAGGGAGAAACAAAAACACAGAGAAATGATGAAAAAGTCAAATCTTACAGTGCTGAAGTTCTTCTGGTTCTCCCGCACTCTCTGCATCTCCGGAGTGTCCAGAACAGCATTATAGTGAGACATGGTCCTTTCTGCCTCCTCCTTGTACTTTTTCTGTTTGGGAAATTAACAATGCTTGACACACCTTATATGCTACAAGTATAGATATTCCCAAAACAATATGTTAAATATTATGTATTTTTTCCCCTAGTAAATCATTGCATGATTAAAGTTTGAATATAAGCCATTACCTGGCTCACAATGTTCCTGATTTGCTGAGCATGGATGATATCAGGAGTGTCAATGACGGTGGTGTAGCTGGCCCTGTCCTGCTCAGCGTTATGCTTGTACTTAGCCTGAAAAACATGGTTCAGCTGAGAGACAGCTCCTACTGTACTTGATGGTTGAAAGTGTAGTTGACAATCGTGCCAGACATTTCAGAAACATATTATTTGGGAAAATATGAGAGCTTCATTTGCACAGTGTACATCATTTTGAAATCAATATTCAAATTTCAAAATGACTTCATGGGCAGGTACGAGACAGTCATGTCTCTTTAACATACATAGGGAATTACTTATAATGACTTAATTTCAAAACATTCGTTTGGGCTTCCAAAATAAGCATTCCTACTAAAATGTATATAATTATAATAATTATATCACAAGCATCTGCTTAAGGCTTAATGATTCTGTACCAAACAACATAAACAATTGCAGTCAAATTAGAACAAACAAGAAAAAATGTTGCATTATGCATATTTTACAGAAACAGTTAAAAAGGTCCACCCATTCACTACGAGGTCACATGATGCATCCACTAACCTGGCTGAGGATGTCTGTAGCATTTCTTGCTCTCATAAAGTCTGGAGTGTCTGTAGCCAAAGCCAACATTCCTTTGCCCTTTATCTCTTGCTCCAGTGCCTTCTTATACTCTCTCTGTGGAGATTAAAAGAACGGTAAAGTTCCAAAAAGAGAACATTAATCGCAAAGAACGCAGTATATGGGAAGCTAGCAATTTGCAGCTAGGAAATATGGACATATCAAATAGGCTTCAAGAC